>JAKTWN010000055.1:0-60028 GCA_030582035.1 Wickerhamiella occidentalis
GGAAGGCACTGAGGCGGATGCCGAGACACGTACCACAATCAGCAAGCTGCACCAGGTTTTGCGGCCATACATTCTGCGACGACTCAAGGTAGATGTGGAAAAACAGATGCCTGGCAAGTACGAGCACATTATTTATTGCAAATTGTCAAAACGGCAACGGTACCTTTATGATGATTTCATGTCCCGCGCCGCTACTCAGGAGACCCTCGCCAGTGGTAATTTTATGGGTATTCTCAATTGTTTGATGCAGCTGCGTAAAGTGTGTAACCATCCGGATCTGTTTGAGGTGCGCCCCATCAAGACCTCGTGGGCAATTCAGCATTCGGTAGTCCATGATTATTTACACACCTTTAGGGAGTTTGAGATGCCGCAGAGTTGGGCACACCAAGTGAACCTTGATGTCCTCAACTTGGTGTTTCCAAACATCGAACAAGACCATCATTCATATTGCCAATTAGCACAATCCCAATACAATCAGGAAGCGTCGCTTGAAGAATTGGGGGCTCTTGAGTCGCTTGAGCCGCCTGGGATTGATGAAATGACCAACTTGCAGCGGTGGGCTCAGTACTCTGTAAAGAAACGCCGGCTGGAACGCGAACTGGAAAAGCGCCGAAACAAGTACCTGCAATGGTTTAAAAGCAACCGCGTGCCCCTTTATGGTCGCGATTTACGCAAAGCAGTGACACTGGGTCCGCGCCTACCACCGCTCAACCGTCCGAATCGGGGATTCAACTGGAACGTGGATTTCGACCGGCTGATTTTGAGCATTCCCGATCGTGAAGCTCAGCTTAAAGAAATCATTACGCGGTACGCATTTGTGACCCCCGAAGTGGTTTGTCTTGATTATCCTAAGCTGATGGCAGGGCCCATCACCATGAATGATTTGAGCGAGGTGGGCAAACATCAGGAGTTCCACGAATCGCAGGTCCGCCTCAGTATTCAATTTCCTGATAAACGGCTGCTTCAATACGACTGCGGTAAACTACAGAAGCTAGACCTGTTATTGCGCGACATTGTACCTAAAGGCCACCGAGTCTTGATTTTCACACAAATGACGCGCGTGCTTGACATTCTTGAGCAATTTCTCAACATTCATGGCCACCGGTACCTGCGTCTGGATGGTGCAACTCGTGTTGAAGAGCGTCAAGTGCTGACCGAACGGTTCAATAAGGATCCCGGGATCCCTGTTTTTATTCTGAGCACGCGGTCTGGTGGTCTTGGTATCAACTTGACGGGTGCCGATACAGTTGTCTTTTATGATTCCGACTGGAACCCCGCGATGGACCGTCAGTGCCAGGATCGTTGCCATCGTATTGGTCAAACCCGTGACGTCCACATTTACCGCTTTGTTAGTGAGTACACCATTGAAAGTAATATCCTGCGCAAGGCGACCCAGAAAACTATTCTCGATAATGTGGTTATTCAGGAAGGCTCGTTCACCACCGATTACTTTAAGAAAGTCAGCGTCAAGGAGATCATTACTGGCAAAGAGCAAAAAGAAGGCCAAGCGTCGAGCAGCGCCGAAGAGCCCGATTTTGAGGCTGCGTTACAAGGAGCCGAGGATGCGGACGATGTGGCTGCTGCCAATATGGCCATGTCCGAAGCTCGCATGGATGTTGAAGAGTTTTCCGAGGCCAACAAACCCGAAGCCGCAAAGCAGACCGAGCCAGAGGACCCGCAAGAGTCGCAAGAACCCGAAGAGGAACAAGCTCCGGAAGGAATCGGTCATGTTGACGACTATATGATCAGGTTCATTGAGGATGGACTTTACGATAGCGAGTAATTATGGATGGACTTGAAGATAGCGAGTAATTATTTATGTACATATTGTAAGAGCTAGCGAGATAAGTCGCTGTTTGACGAGCAATGGGAGTTGATCTCTTCTGCTTCTGAGGTGATACCTGAGTGGTAATTGTGTTACGTCTGTCACTTATAGGCAAGACTCCCTGGACGAGAATAGTTGGGTCGCCCTGATCAAGCTTCCTCGGTATGCGTACTGAGAAAAGGAAGCCCTAAAGCGCTGTAAGAATATTAGCGCTTTGAATATATGTGTGAAAGGCTATGAACTTGTCCGTTAATCTTCGCATTACGATTGGGGTTAACAGTGCTGGAAGATTCCAACATGGCTGTAAGGTCAGCCATAGAACCTACTGAACCCCTGGCGGGTATCCTCTTGTGTACGCATACACGGTATAAGGTTTCTTACTGGAGAGCTTGATCAGAGCTTCCCTTAGTTTCCGCTCAAGTTAATATAGAACAATATCTCATAGTGATTTCATTCTCTGCTTTCAGTACTGTCAAACATGTCTTTCAGACATCATCATATTGTCTACATCACAGTATGGGGTAGGCAAATCACTCAGCGGACAACCACCGTTAGTGACTACGACCTCTTCAATTGGTAGTTCCCTCCCACCAAGTATCTGAATACCACAAAACGGGTTTGGTTACATTGGTGAATACTCTACGTTAGTGTGAGTTTGGGAGGCATTTTGCTGGTTTGCGTTGGTATTGTAATGTGCTGAATATAACACTCGGTGGATCTAATTGATATACGGAAAGTTGCTTGTGAATGGATCAGTTAATTAGATCCACAGACCCCACTTGAATAGACACCATGGGACTAATAATCTCGTCAGGAATCGTCATGTGAATCAGCTAATTAGTACCCACAATTTAGACCCACAACCCACAACCTGCTTGACCAGGCCATCCTAATAATCTCAACTACTTGAAAATAGATCACTCCTCCAGCTGTACCCCAGCTGTACCCACCAACTCTCTTGGCGGAGCCACATTGAAACTGATATTTGACAGGCTGCATCTGCACGGTAATTTCAAGGCGGGGTCCAAGGCGTGCGCAAGGGAGACGACTACCAGAGGCAGGATAGGGGCAGACTCAAGAGCAACCTTTAAGGATCATTGCTCTTGGACTTTAATAAAGTTCAGTGCACGTAACAGGTACATCAGGGTGACCCTGCGTTAGTTTAGGGTATGTTCTTGCACTTTATGCATAGAAATAGTCAGCTGATAAGTGCCGCATGGTGGGGGTGGATGAGTAGAAGGTGGGAAAGAGGCTGTAGATGGTGAAGGTGGTGGTAGAGGAAGAGGCTGAAGATGCTGGAGACAGATTGACGCGCGTAGGTAGTGGAGTTAGAGGCTGTAAACGCACGTAGGTAGTCTCCACTACACCGCGCCAGTGAACTGGAGCCTCATTCTAACCCCCCACCATGCGGCAAGACCCCCATGGACCCCCATTGGACCCCCATGGACCGCTTGGACTCAGCCTGCCATGAGAACCTTTTTAAAATTTTTACAGAAATATTTAGCTTAACACGTACACAAACCTCCACCAAATCCCTCCCTAATCTCCATCCTAGCCCCCTTTATTATTTTTCTTTGTTGTGCATGCATGGAAAAAAACCGTTGAGTGACTAAGCAGGGCTAGGGTAAAACGGCGCCGCATATCAGTTTAAGATTGCGCTTACCCGTTTACACTACGACCATTCATCATGTCAGTACTGGTTTTCAGCCAAGGAAAGCAGGGCATAGCCGTTGAGACACTTGATAAACTAAAGATTCCTTATACCCGTACCAGCAATGCGCTCAAAGATATTCTGTTGAGCGTCGACCCGGTGTGCGTTGTGTTTGAGGGCGCTGACCCGCAGCTGGTGGAGTTTTGCCGGTTTCTTTTGCAGAGCAACATTTCTAGCGTTGTGGAGGACCCCAAAACCGCGGTGGAGCTCGAGATTGCGTATGAATCGCTCGGGCGAAAGTTTGAGCCCTGGGTGCTCGACAAGCTGCGAGGATGCGAATATGATGTAGCGAAAAACGTGCAGACAACGCCCATCGCGCTCACAGACCTCGTCACAAGCGCACGGTACCACGAGCTCCTCCAAGACCCAACTTTGCGGGGGGTGAACTTCAACGTCTGCCAGTACAGCGCAAACGATCTGGTCGTGCTGGGGGCGATCATGTTTCAGTACGCCCTCGAACGGGTCGGAGGTGTTGATGTCGAGTTTGACCGCATCCTCTTTTTGATGCTCGTGTTACGGTCCTGCTACGGGTTCAGAGGATACCACTGTTTTAGGCATGTGGTCGATGTGTCCCAGTATATTTACTATTTGGACGTCAACGGGCTCTGCTACCACGATACCGAGACTAGAATCAATGGTTTGGATGCATGCGCATTAATTTTGTGTGCGTTGGGTCACGATCTGCTGCATCCCAATGTCACCACTCCCACGGTAGTCAAGGCCAGCCCCGAGTGGGCCAACAAGTTTGAGTGCCTCGAGAAGTTCCATTACACTGTTTACATGTCGCTTTTACGGCCGCTGATGCCTGAGGTTGTTGAGCTTGAAGGGATGGTGGAGAGGTTGCAGACGCTTACATTTGCCACAGAGATGAGACTTCATGCGAGTTATCTAGAGAGGCCGTTGGTTGGGTCCGAGTCAAAAGACTCTTGTCGCACCAACTTTCTCTGTCTTGTCATTAAGATGGCCGATATTTGCAACTGCTCGCGCATATTCGACTCATCCATCCGTCAAACAGTTAACCTTGGGGTCGAAATTGCCGGCGAAGTTAGGGTGCGGGACCAATTACAGCTCTCACCCGGTAAACACAGCGTTACCGAGAAGCCTACAACGAACTTTGGGACGAGTGAAAAAGAAATCTGGGAGAGAATACAGCGTGACCAGGTCGGGTTCTCGAAAGCGTTTTACTTTCCCATCTGGGAGAAACTCTACGATACCTCGAGTCAAACGAACCGCAAGCTGCTTGATGAGATCAGGGGCCAGTACGAGACCACCACGGCCACATATCTCAGTAATGAGGTACCCCAAGGTTTTTTTTTTTGACCAATTATTTATTGACTAGTCCAGACTAGAGTATTTATATAGCATACATCGCCTCCAGGGCGTTTAAGAGTAGGGGAGAGCAGGGAGAGCAGGGAGAGGCAGGCACTGGCAGTGCCGAGTCCAGAGGCACTGGGCACTGTTCAGCCGAGTCTATTTGCAGGCTGCCACCACTTGTCCTACCTGGGCAACCTTCCCGCCTCCTGAGCGGCTCGTATCTCTTCAAACATTTTGAGCATTTTCCTGCGAGCGCCCAGCGCATTCACCCCGCGGGCTTCGAGTTGTTTATCGTCCAACTGAATCACGTCCTGCCATTTCATCCCCGCCAGGTTGCCTGTATACTTGTGCAACCGTAGAGAACGCAGCCAGGCGCCGATATCAGAGAGAAGCTCCGGGTCCATGAAATTAACAGCTCTGGGAGAGGGTGCGGCGGGGCTGCTTGGGGGGAACTTTTTGGTGGTCCGGCTCTCCTCGCTGTCGCTGTGATGCTTTTCCTCCTTGGGCCTGCCAATCGGTTGCGGAGGGGGTTTTGTAGGCCACCAGTCGGTTGCCGATTTGGGGCGCACAATCTCTTGGCTGAGGGGCCAGGGGTTGAACGAGCTTGGCCGCAAAAAAGCCTGCGAAAAGTGGTCTTGCTTGCCGATATAAGGCCGCAAGGGGCTTCCCCCGAGGCGTAAAGGCGTGGCCTGGGTGTGGGGATGAGAGTGCGCCTGAGAGTGCGCCTGAGGGTGTGCCTGAGGGTGCGCCTGTGGAGTATGAGGGTGAGGCTGTGGAGCATGAGGAACCTGAGGGCTATGAGGCCCCGAATGAGCGCCTGAACGGGTGCCCGAGCGAGCACCAGGAACCGAGACTCCAGGCCCAACACCAGGCCCAACACCAGGCCCAGGCCCAGTAGCAGGCCCACTATTTCCAAAAACCCCTGATTTACGGCTCGCACAAACCTCAGATACAAACAAAAGCTCCTGGGGCGTGCACCGGGAGAGAGCAGTCGAGAGGACGCTCAAACGTTCGCCGGGAGCCAGCCCGTTGAACCACCGCTCAAATGATGCGTCCAGGGTTAAAGAATCTAGTTCGTCGACCCAATTTTGCTCGCCTCTGGACCCCATAGGGCTATCCATAGCATCGGGCATGCGTAAGCAGGATAATTACGTTGAGCGAGGTGTGAAGAAGACAAGGGCAGGGAAGGGTTTGAAAGAGGATGGGATTAGATGTAGAGGGATCAATTGAATAGATAAATGAATAGATAGGTGTCGGCCAAGTAACAGATGAGCTCTCAAACTAAACAAGGAGACAAGGAGACGAGGAGACGAGGAGACAAGGCAGGGTGAGAGGGTGAGAGGGTGACAGCCAATTACCATCTAGATCGAGACTACTACACTCAACTAGCTACTACCTACACGCACTAGCTACACTCCACCCAGGCTCCCCTCACATGACCTCACCGCAAGGGATCTTACGTCACCCTTTTCAACCTACAATGCGCGACGTAGCAGACCCGGATATCGACAGTATTGTAGACCGACTGTTGGAGGTAAGGGGCAGCCGACCAGGCAAAGCGGTGCACTTGCAGGAGCACGAGATCCGGTGGCTGTGCACAAAGGCCCGGGAGATCTTCATCCAACAACCCATCCTGTTGGAGCTTGAGGCCCCCATCAAGATTTGTGGAGATATCCACGGACAATATTACGACCTGTTGCGTCTTTTTGAGTATGGCGGGTTCCCCCCCGAAGCAAACTACCTGTTTCTGGGCGACTATGTAGACCGCGGCAAGCAGAGCCTCGAAACCATCTGTTTGCTCCTTGCATACAAAATCAAGTATCCAGAAAACTTTTTCATTCTGCGCGGAAACCACGAGTCTGCGTCGGTTAACCGTCTTTATGGCTTTTACGACGAGTGCAAGCGTCGCTACAACATCAAGCTCTGGCGTACGTTCACCGACTGCTTCAACTGCTTGCCCATTGCGGCAATCATCGATGAAAAGATCCTCACAATGCACGGCGGCCTCAGCCCCGACCTCAAGAGCATGGATCAGATCCGTCGTGTCATGCGGCCCACAGATATCCCCGACGTGGGGCTTCTGTGCGATCTCCTATGGAGCGACCCCAACAAGGATATTACTGGCTGGGGAGACAATGACCGCAATATCTCGTTCACTTTTGGCCCGGACGTCGTGTCACGGTTTTTGGACCGCCACGAGCTCGACCTCATTTGCAGAGCCCACCAGGTCGTCGAGGACGGCTACGAGTTCTTTGCAAAGCGGCAGCTTGTCACCCTTTTCTCCGCTCCAAACTATTGCGGAGACTTTGACAATGCCGGGGCTATGATGAGCGTCGACGAGAGCCTACTCTGCTCTTTCCAGATCCTTAAACCAACAGAGAAGAAGAAAAAGCCCGCCCAGATCCAGCAGTCTCCCGGCCAAGCTCGTCCCGTGACTCCCCGTAAAAAGAAGTAATGTGGGGAGGCCCTTGGATGGAGACGCCTATAGTGGTGTCCCTATAGTGGTCTCCAGTCCCAGTCGGCAAGCGATCTAGTCGGCCCAACGAGCGAGCCGTCCTAAGTAGCTTATCGTGTAGTGTCACTTAAATGTATTTGATATTTAGATTAGAGCGTGTAGGGTGGTAGCGACTCGAGCGTGGTGCTCGCGTACTCGCCACAGCCTTTGGATCTGCTATTAATGTCTATATGTGGCTGTCTGGGCACGCTACCATATTAATCGCGGTCTAGCTGCCAATCAAACGGTATCGAATCCTTTTGATACTGCCCCTTTACCAACCGCTCCAGCATCGAATTATAACTAGTGCTCAGACCATGCTGCTTCCCCAGGGCCACCAGCTGCCCATTGATATACTCAATCTCAGTAGGTCTCGCCTGTTGTACATCTGCAAGCATGGAGCTTGTGTTTTGAGCAGTGTTTTGGGCTATTTGTTGGACTCGTTGCACCATACCTTGAGGGCTGAATTTGAACCCAAACGACGCTTCAAGGATATCACACGACTCGCGCACAATCGGGGCCATCAAAAACTTGGCTTTTTCGCCAACCAGTGCCCCATTCTTGCATCGTAGTATTGCCGTAAGCGGGTTGATGACTGCATTAGCGAGCAGCTTATGTAACCGCTCCTGCTGGAACTGGACCCACTCGAGTCGTTCAAATCCGGAAATATCACAGATATCCTCCCTGGTGGAATATTGAATGGGTCCTAGCCCACTTTGCTGGAATGTGAATGCAGCGGGCGTCTTTTTGCACCCTTGGGATGTGATGGCGTACCCTAGACGGGGATGCTTGTCGTATTGATCCAACAGCTCTAGTAGCTCAGAGTCCGAACCAATTCCATTCTGGAGCAATATTATCTCTGGGGTTCTCGCAAGATAGGGTATAATGGGCTTAATAGCCGCCACAGTATCTTGAGCCTTTGTGGAAATGATCAGCTGACTAATACTTTCCATCGTGAGCTTGTCGGGACAAGTTCCAGGGACAACCCCAGAGAAATGTGTATCTCCTTGAATAGTGATAGTTTGGTCCACTTGCTGGTACTGATAGAGCCGCTGGGAATTGCGTAATATTAGAGTAGCGCCGGAAACACGTGAAGCTGCCAAACAGCCGATACTTCCTGCTCCTAAAATGTGCATGAGATATGATGGCAGCCAGCGCCACCTCGCCACAAAGGCCCTTGCCACAGCTCGCCACTCGGTGCCTCATGCTGCAACAATGCTTGACCCAAATTGACGAGTTGGCGCGGTTTTCAGGGCCGGCAGAGGCCGCCACACTCAAAGCCGATAGCATTCTAGAGAAAATCACCGAGCTGCAAAACGAAATCGAGCTCAAGGCGCTCGAAACCTCTCAAAATGTCGACCGCGAGCGCGACCAGACCAAACTGCTGGTTGCGCGCTTACGTAACGCAGAGCTGGCGGCGCGCGAGTGTCGACGTGAAAAGTGGTTCAAGCAGCGCCAGCAATTTGCATCTATTAAACCCAAGGGTGAGCTGTTTGGAAACCGATCGGGTAGCGAGTCGCTCGAGGAGTCGGACTCCCCCGCTATCGGCGTTGCCGAACAGGTTTCCAGTAACCTGCGGCGTATCCATCAGCTGGCCCAGGCCGAAGTTTTGCGTAGCGAACTCAACATTGAGGAGCTTCAGACTAGCACGAATGCTCTAACAAACGTTCACAACCAATACTCTGGCGTGGATATGCTGCTGAATGGCTCGAAACGCCTTGTGAGGCTGCTCGACGAAGCCGATGCCAAGGACCGTCGCAACATGCAGCTTGCCCTATCGTTTCTTGGCGCCGTTTTGATCTGGATTGTATACAGGAGAATCCTTAAACTACCGATTAAATTGCTAATGTGGTCAATTGCACGCTTTCTTGGTATTGTACGTTTCTTTTCAAAGTCAAAGGCCGATGGTGGTATCATCGAGGCAAGCGTGGATACGTTGCTCGAGGCAATTGCCTCTACAACTCAAAGTGCTGTGGAACCGATAGTAGAAACCACCTTGGAAACCACCTTGGAAACCTTGGAAACCTTGGAAACCACGCTGGAACCGATACTGGAAACGCTGGAAACCACCTTGGAAACCGCACTGGAGACGGGTGATTTGAGCGCTGCCTTGCACCCAGACCTCTAGGATTAATTTATATAGCTTGTAAACGTGAGCTCTAATTCGCGACTGTTTAAATGGTATGCCAATGCAAAAATTTCAGCGAGGTCAGCATAAAACTACGGTGCTGAAAGTACTAAGGTTATTGCTGCTTGTTGGACTATTTATTTGCTATTCCTATTGATCTCGTCATTACCTACTGGTGCCTCCAGATTCGGCCAGGATCTACTAGGGCAAACAGCCGCCCTGATGATCTCAGATAAGGCTATCCGAGACAGAACTGGAGACACGTGCGCACGGCTTTGCACGGCTTTGCAACCCATAACTCTACCCATACGAATCCTTGTCTACTTAAATTTAACTGAAACACCCACCCCCCGGTTTTAATCTCGCATCTGCTGCAACACAGCTGCATATCGCCATCACCTGGTTTCAAGGCGGCCCTACAGCGATGATGATGAGTCCAAAACCGGCGAACTTTGACTGTCCCAACTGGAAAGCAGAATTAATCAAAACGCTCGAGCAAATTACCGTAATCGGATTTGGTTGGTCACCAAGGGGTTCATATTGGGTTCCAATTTCGGACGGTAATTATTTCGGGGCTGGCTGGGCTGTACAGGGTGACACTGCACTGCAGTGTGCTGCAATGTCATGCATGTGGAGTAACGAAAAGTATCATATGGGGAGCCTTGCGAGGCAAATTTCAGTGAGCAGGTATCAAAGCGGCCTACAAAGGATCTATTCATCCTGTTGATCGCAAAATATCTTGCCCTCGCTACCGCTATCCATGCACTGGAAACTTTGATCTTTCGTTACCCCGGTCCCAGCTAAGATTGACAGGACTGCATGGACTTGGCGTTATACATCAAGCATTGCATGCTCGTTGCCCAGCAATCCATGATGGAAAGCAAGCGTCGAACAACACGGGTGATTGTGCGAATTCCACGGTTTCCAGCGGTACTCAAATCGGGAGCAAATTTTTAAGTTAATGCATAGAACAAATGCTCAAGAATGTTCCATACAGTCAAATCGCGCAGAGGCTTGAGGGGCTTTACCCTCTCTCATGTAATCTCCGGTGACATCAGCAGCGTGGATCTTCGCGGGATAAACCCTGAGATAGCACCCCGAAGCAAGGGGTGCATAAACATGCATACATATGTGGGATAGCCTGAGCTGTCAACGCATGCAGCTACATGTCGGTAAGGTTAAGCGAGGGTGGATGTGCATGAGATAAGCCCTTTTACAAGCCCTGACGCCACATCCGGGTACTCGCCACACATCGCCACATCTGGGTACCCGCCACATTGGCCACACTCTCCCCCTACCCTTTACCAGCAGCTATTGTATGCTTTTACCCCCGTATTCTTACCATCATGATTCATTAGGCGAGTGTTTACTTGATTTATCTGCGAGATTCGTCATCAACTGCCCCAAGGAGGACCTCCAAACCGCCGAGCGGCTGTTTTTCCAGATCGAGGAGGCCCACTGGTTTTATGAGGATTTCGTGCGAGTCGACAACCCCTCGCTGCCCTCAATGAAGCTGCGTACATTTGTAGACCGTCTCTTCAACGCGTGCCCCTTTTTGCACGAATATCAGGCCGACCCCCTCGAGGCCCTTACCAGTTTTCAGAGCTACAAGTCGCTAATTCCGGTCCGTGGAGGCATTATTCTCAACGCGGAGATGAATAAAGTGTTGATGGTTAAAGGCTGGCGTAGCAACTCGACCTGGGGGTTCCCCAAGGGCAAGATCAACAAGGACGAGCCCGACTCGCAGTGTGCCATCCGTGAAGTTTACGAAGAGTGCGGGTTCGATATGACTCCATATCTCAAGGAGCAAGACTATTTGGAGGTCACTCGTCAGGGCAAGAACATCAGGCTCTATGTGATTCGCGGTGTACCCGAGGATACGGTGTTTGAGACGCAGACTCGTAAAGAGATCTCCAAGATTAGCTGGCACAATCTCAACAAAATGCCTCTTTTCAGCCGCCGCACTAACCCAAGCACCGCAAATTATTACCTGGCGGCCCCGTTCATGCCGGGCTTGAAGAAATATATCAACAAGTGCAAGGGCCTGGCCACGTCTCTGACCAGTACTGAGACTCAGGCCTTGGAGAATGTGTTGGGAGGATCCCAAGGGTTTGCTAATGATGAGCAGGCGGCCAAGAATTTATTGACTTTGCTGCGGGGAGACCAGGGCCGGGACGCTCAGGAAGTTTCTCGGACGAAGACGGACGCCCAAACAGACGCCCAATCTCAGCCCCAGTCGGATACAGCTATTCTCCTCAACCTCATCAAAGGCGACCACAAAACCACCGACTTGGAATCGGCTCAGCAGGTCCTGGGCCTTTATGCGCAGCAATCCGACGTTCCCAGCGTGGAGCCCACCAAAATCGTGCTACCCGCGCATTATCAACAAGAGACCCACTCGCCGGCTCTGTCGCCTCCGCTGCCCCCCAGCTCGATGCTCAAGGATCTGGTGTCTGCCCGCCAAAACACGCACAAGGGAGCGGGGCTTTTATCGATTCTTTCGCGCGAGCCAACGCGGCAGCCCGAGTTTTCTGCACCAAAGTCCAATAATCTGCTTAATTTATTGCAGCCTAGTGTCTCAGTTGATGTGAGTGCGTCACGCAGGGGTCAGGCAGACGATTTGATGGCGCTGTTGGAGAAGCCGAAACCAAAGCCAAAACCTGAGGAGCCAAAACCTGAGGAGCCAAAGCCTCAGGAGCCAAAGCCTCAGGAGCCAAAGCCTCAGGAGCCAAAGCCTCAGGAGCCAAAGCCTCAGGAGCCAAAGCCTCAGGAGCCAAAACCTGAGGAGCCAAAGCCTCAGGAGCCAAAGCCTCAGGAGCCAAAGCCTGATGAGTCGAAACATCAAGGACAAGTAGACGCGAGTGCGCTTCAAGCCCAAAACAGTTTGATGGATCTTTTGAACCCGGGACAAGAGAGCTCCAAAGAGACCTCCAAAGAGAGCTCCAAAAAGAGCCCTGCATCTAATACTTCCAACTCTACCTCCACCTCTACCTCAAACCATGTATGGGAATCACAGGGGGTATCAGCAAACTCCTTATTGGACTTGTTGCATGGCGCACCTCAGATCAACTCCCAGGCTGAATCCAAGTCTGCTCAGGCTCACACACAGTCAGAGACGCCCCAGTGGGAGACGCAGACGCAGCCCCAGTCAGAGCCTGTCGCAGAGCGCTCAGAGCGTACCTCAGAGCGTACCCCACACCCCAATCCCGTCCTTGCCAAAAAAGACGACTCGAATATCGGGATCCTCGATCTCTTGCAAAAGACGCCCAACAAAGACCCGTACCCCGCTCATGATTTCCTATTAGAGTACCTTTCCAAAGCAATTAGCTAGACTATAGAACTAAGTAGTGATTCCACTAGCAGTAACCGCCAGCGTACCCACCGGCAGTAGCCGCCATCAGCAGCCGTCAGCAGTAGCCGTCAGCCGTATCTAAGCTACCCCTACGCCAACAAATCCACTGTGGTCGCCTCGGCCGCCTGTCCTGTGATCCGCACACGAATTCATATGCAAAGCCCGGATCCAACCAGAGACCTTTAGAGAAATGCACTGACCGGATACGAAATTGGATAGAAACCTACAAGTAGTGGACGCGAAGCGAATACCTGCAGGCTAATCAACAGGCGGCGACAACCCCGTGCGTTGCCTGGGAGTCTGAAATTCTTTAAAATCTATAGCAACAAATCGGGGGAGACGGATCCAAATTGATCCAAACGGATCGAAACGGCATAGATACACGTTAAACCGCAATAAGGCTGGGTTACAGCCCCAATTGATACGTGGACTGCCTAATGTCGTGGGGAAGAGGGGTTTGACTACGCCTCCACATCCGCCAACCAGCGTCTCTACCAGTGCAGCAACAGAGCCGCAAAATAAAACCCAAGTTTCCTAACCAAGGCAGGCTCACTCGCTATCTTGGCCTTTGAAGAATCACCTGACGCATGTGAGATGTAGTCATGGCAGCACCCAACGAAGGCTGGCCAAGCAGATGCGAGGGGGGCGGTGAGCTATTAATGGGTGAGAGTATGTAAAGCATTAGGGGAAAAGAGAGTACCAGCGGGTCAAAAGCGAATCAAGACGTTAATCTCCAATTGCGTGCCGGATTTTCTTCTCGTTTTCGGGTGATAACCCCTCATGTCATGCGGCAAATGCAAAGCTGCAAATGCAGGTGAAAAATAGCACACAAAAAGTTGCAATGGGTGAAGTTTTACAAAGTTTAGGAGCGATACCATATCTAGTGTGTACTGGTTCAAGTACCAAGCCCAGAGGTGACTCGCATAGAGGGCCCCGGTCAAAGCGGTCCGCAACGTGTTACATTGTGTAAGACATGCGCATAAATCAGATTATAGTACCATTAAACAACTAATTACGACCAGCTAGTCAAAGGCTACACCATACAACGGGATCGACGTCTAGCTCATTCGATATATATTGGTTGTTGTGACGACTCCACGTGACCTCTAAGGTTATAGGGTATGCATGTTAGATGCAGGGAGTTTTTGAAAACGTCATTGAATGGGTTAAACGAATAGGCTGTTGATGTTGATCCGGGCCAAGGATAGAACTCCCGGGTCCGCTACACAAATGTAAAACAATCTTTAGATTATATGCCGTATCGTATCCTCCAACCAAACCAATTCTCTAGTCCATAGAATGGTGGGGGATTACTCTAACCAACGTGTACCAAAAGTAGCCACTGCATGCATCGGTCAGTGGTGAAGCAGTTTACCCACACTGCATATTCGCGGTTGGCCCGCATCGTGAACTTGCAGACCCGTGAGTTGCAGGGCGCAGACTGCAGCGTGCACGACGCCACAATTTACAAAATTAGCCGTTTCGAGATTGCTTGGTAGAAGCAAAACTCCAAACAAGAAGCCATAGAACCACCAGATGGATAGATGTAGAAATACATGTGCAAATACTGCTACAACGACTCAGAACATTTAGACGCTGTTCACCCCCACCCACCTTAACCCTCACCTTGAAAAAAACTAGTTGTAGCGGGGGAGATAACCACAGAAACAGCTTGAAACTAGCAGCTCAATCATCAAAGGGGGCTAAAGAATAGAATTCGGTTATACCAAAAAGTATTTTTAGCTCTATACTCTACTTTCCCCCCCTGCTGACGACTTTCCTTGTGCCGCTGTTTCAGAATACTGAAAATTGTTCCTGATCACCGGGGTAATTGTTTGGGAATCCACCGAGTTGAATGAATTCCCAAAGACTACACTTGCTAATCTCTGGTGCTGGTATCAGGTCGATTTCCAAGGGGCAGTATACATATGCACTAGGCACACCTTAAGGGCGTTATCTAGCGGGAATTATACAGGATGTATGCAAGGCGAGGCGGGTAGTGGGAGCATATCACAGAACTCAAGGTAATTATTTGCGGCTATGGATCGTGATGGGATTTGCACCGCGGGGGTTGCACTCCGCGGTTGGCATGGGATCTCATGTACTTTTTAGCCGTTCCAGTCAGCAATCTTAATTTATTAGTCAGGGCGACATACATGATCCTAGGGAGTTGACGCACCAGGGGCTGCATATGCATGATCGCCAATGCAGACTCGCGCGGTAATATAATTATATAAAGCTTCCGCTCTCCGCTCAAACAGTGTAGTGGATAGCGGGCTCATCTACAAGACACAAGAAAAAGTTCAGAGTTATCTTTGACTTATTAGTAGCATTGGAAATCCTGGAATTACAGAATCGCCCTGCCACTCTACAAGTATCTTTGCATATCACATCACACCACTCCACACCATCCTCGACACCTCTGGACTGAAAAAAACCAGGACCGCATTTACATTTATTTCACCCTCCTTGTGGCCCTTTTAAATCCCCCGATCTCCACATCACCACTTTGTCAGCTATCCTGGCAACCTATCCCGCTACTAATTACCCTAGCAACTTTTCAAAAGTTTTCATTTTTTATTTCTTCAATCTCACATGGAAGATATTGCTGTCGATTTAGCAGCCGTGACTGCTCTCGAAGATACAATCCAGGACATTGTATACCACATGAAGGAGCGTGAGCCTCAGTGCATGCCCAATATCAAAACCATGGACACTCAACCCGAGTACCGGTGGTTTATGCGGCCGCAATTACTGGGGTTTATGCTCCAGTCTCAGCACAGTTTAGGTCTCGGGCTCGAGGTGTTTTCGCTGGCCGTGAACATCCTCGACCGTTACGCCAGCAGACGCATCGTCAATGGCCGTCACCACCAGCTCGTTGGCGCCGTTTGCGTGTGGCTTGCGGCGAAATTTTTGGATCTCAAGCATCTCGTCCCCACGGTGCGCGATATTGAGTATTTATGCGCAGGCGCTTTCCCGTGCACCGTCATTGCCGAGATGGAACTCCACATTTTGTCTGCCCTTGACTGGGAGATCTCGGCCCCCACCGCGGTTGGTTTTGTCGATTTTGTTGTTTCGAGCTTGTTTGCTGGTCAGACCCTGGCTCATCCCGACCCGGCTATTTATTGCTGCTTGGCAAAACACATTTGCGAGTGTGCTCTTTTCAAGCGTGAACTCTTGGGCTACCTCCCTAGTGTCTTGGCGAGCACAGCCGTTGAAGTAGCTTGCGTGATTGTTGATGTTTGCTGCGGCGTAGATCGCCAGTTTGAGCCGGTAGAAGGCAGTAGTCGCCAGCTGTTTGACGAGCTGGCCTCGCTCATCGTTGCCCCTCCCATTCAGATTGAAATGAGGGCTACCGCCTACCAATCATACAATGTCGTTGCTCTCTTGGCTCAATTCGTGCACATTAGCCGCCAAGATTTTAATACCGACCCTCAAGATTGGCAAGCCCCCCCAAGCAACCCAGAGTTGGGGCAATCCCCTTACTCGAGCTGTTCAGAGTGGACGTCTCCGGCCACAGTCGTCAGTGTCGACACATCGCCGTACGGCATGGGTACCCCTGACGCCAAGCATAACCAGTATCATCAGTACTCGCCGATGAATTATTCAATGCATAATTATTTGTAAAGACACTAGCTAATGACAATCCCACTCGATGTTTGGCCGAACCATCCTGGTAATCGCCCGATGCCGATCCACGAATGCATCTGATCTGGTACATTTCGTTGCCTCATAAACCCCTGCTCTTGTCTACCCCTGAAAGTTCCAAATTTAGGAGCTAATAAAAGTTTCAGGTTAATGGCACGCCACACACAAGTGGGATGCACATGCAGTCTAAATTTAGGTTCGTGGTAGTATACGTGCTCTATAATGCATCTAATATCCTCCCTAGTGTCCCCCCTAGTATCATTCACTGATATTCTCCACAGTAGGCTCCACAATATCCTCCAATACCTACAACGTGGCTGCCTACCACTACAGATATTATGGGCTCCCTGATTTTTTAAACAATGCAGGACTTTGGCAAAGTGGCGACAATTAGGTGGCAATTAACTGACCAGTCAAAGTGCAGCCAAGTGTCGAGTGCTGCGACTGCTGGATTAAATTGAATAGATAAGGGGTGAAATAGGAGGAGGTCAAAGAGGTCAAAGAGGTCAAAGAAATACATTCAACAGGCCCAAAAGGACTCTTGGAGCCGCTGCACTCCACTGTACTGCACTCACTCACTCTACTCCACTCCACTAATCAAATCCGATTGTTTGAGAATCCAACTCAACTGATATGGCCCTCGACGTGCTTGATTGACGCTGGCCCTTGGACCCTCACGTGCTTAACCCCACATTTACACCCTCCCCTGCGCCTGCCGCGTGAGACATACATTGTGGCAACTAGGCGTGGCGGATATTGTGTAAACAAATTAATCCCAGCACGCGCCAACTCTTTCCACCTGAACATCGCGCCGAGTTACGTTAACCGCTGCTCACTCTCTCCCAACAAAGTCAACCACCCATAGCATCGCCATGGACTCGATCAAGGTTTGTGTTCGGGTTCGGCCTATGATAGAGCAACCAGAGCCACAATCGGCCTCGAAAAAACCATTACCGCCTAGCAGAAACCTCGTCAAGGTCATAGACTCACAGATGCTGCACCTGGAACCGCGGACCTCTGGCAGCAAGTCCACGCACAGCTTTTGCTTTGATAGCGTGTTTGATGGCCAGTGCACGCAGCAGCAGGTGTTTGAAAACACCGCAAAACCAATGATTGAATCGCTCATGGACGGGTATAATGCCACTATCTTTGCGTACGGTGCCACAGGGTGCGGTAAGACGTTCACGGTCTCGGGCACCCAGACCGACCAGGGCCTGATCCCGCTCTCTGTGCAGCGGTTGTTTGAGCTGATCGATCAGTCGCATCTTCACAAAACAGTTCGGATCACGCTCTCGTACCTCGAAATTTACAATGAAAAGATCACCGACCTGCTGGTACCCGGCGAGCACCTCAAACTGCGCGAGATTGGCACCGGAATTGAAGTCTCGGGCCTGTCGCAGCACGAACCCGCGAGCGTGGAACAAGTAACAGAACTAATTCTCAAGGGCAACGAACGGCGTACGCAGTCCCCGACCGCTGCAAACGCAGAATCGTCACGATCGCACGCGGTTCTCCAGATTAAACTCTTGCAAAGCGAGACGAGCGCCGGTCTCGAGGAAGAACAGTGCATGTCCACCCTCTCAATAATCGATTTGGCTGGGAGCGAGCGGGCCTCGACTACCCAAAACAAGGGCCAGCAGCTCAAGGAGGGGGCGGCCATCAACAGGAGCTTACTGGCGCTGGGCCGGTGTATCAACGCGCTGAGCACGGCGCAGCAGTTTATTCCGTACCGCGAGTCGAACCTCACGCGGTTGCTCAAGTTTAGTTTGGGTGGAAACTGCAGGACTCTAATGATTGCCTGTATTTCGCCCAACGCCAAGCACTATGACGATACCCACAATACTCTCAACTATGCCAAGCGAGCGTCGCAGATCAAGACGCGCTCGAGCCGAACTACCACCACTGTCAATTCCAAAATCACAGAATACCGGGGTAAGATCGAGCAGCAGGCAATTACCATCAAAGACCTGCAGGACCAGCTCAAGCAGAACGAAGAGGTGCTTGAGCGCTATGTCAAGCGATTGCATAGGGGTGAACCGAAAAACGAGGTTCTCGCAATGTTCCGCAAGGAGAAAACGTGGAGCGCCACGCAAGAGAAGATCCTCGGGTACGTAGAGTGCGGGAGTGTGGAATCGCCCAGTAAACGGATCCGGACGGTTCCCATGAGAGAGCCCTTGAGGGTTCCGATAACCCCGTCGCGGGATGTGAGGGGGCTTGTTCCGGGGAGTGCCAATCGGTTCTTGCATCCGGATAATTCGTTTGATTCTACGTTGGAGTGCACGGATCTGGATCAAGATCGCTCTACCATCTAGCTGTCCTACCATCTAACATTATATTTATCTAGCTAATGACTTGAGTGCTGCTGAGGCTGCCGGGCCTTGAGATATCAGTTCAATTGACCCGGCATCACACTTGTTTGCCATCATCTCCTCCAGATTGCGGCCTCCAAGCACTTGTTCACATCCACCCCCCCTTACCCCCCTACCCCCTTGACTCTCTTGACTTGCTGTGGGCGCGCTCTGACTAACAATACAAATGGCAGACAAGCTAACTGAACAGCAAATCAGCGCGTACAAGGAGGCGTTCAGTCTCTTTGACAAAGATTGTGATGGATACATCACCAGCCAGGAGCTTGGCACCGTGCTGCGCTCGCTCGGACACACCCCTAGCGAGAGCGACGTGGCAGATATCATCAACGAGGTCGACACAGACAACGACGGGAGCGTTGATTTCAGTGAGTTTTTGGCAATGATGGCCCGCAAAATGAAGGATACAGACACCGAGGAGGAGGTGCGTGAGGCGTTCCGCGTGTTTGATCGTAACGGCAACGGGTTCATCTCTGCCGCCGAATTGCGCCACGTTCTCACCTCCATTGGTGACAAGCTCACAGAGGACGAGGCCGACGAGATGATCAGAGAGGCCGATACCGATGGCGATGGCCAGATCAACTACGACGAGTTTGCCCGTATTCTTTGTACAAAGTAGATCTGAGATCTGAGATCCTTGGTGTTGACGTAAAATGCAGTAAGAATAGATGAATTTATTTAGTTGATTTCGGGAGGGATGATAACATCATGGTGATGTTGACGTCGTTGTGATGTTGGGCGACGCTGTGTGCTGATGCCCACTAGTGAACGCGTTTGCGCAACGCCAAGCCCCGCCCCCAATTGCATAACCGTTAGATAGATAGCTATATATATGGATCGGTCTTGGGCCCTCGAAATACCTAAAAAGGCTCGATCCAGGACTCGCTAACCGGCCGATAAACAATCAGCTCTCCGCTCTGCATCTCTGCAAGATCGTACTGACCATACTGTACAGGACTACCCTGAACATTTTGTTCAACAACACTCAACTTGCTATGGTCCACACTGCAAATTACGCTGGTGTGGTGAAGGCCAGTAGCGCCGGCCACAAACCTCGCGCTCTCGAATTGAACAATATCGCCACGACGCATCATATCATAGCTGTACTTCACCTCTTTGCCTTGTTGACAAAGTACTTGAGCGCCATGAACGTACCCCTGAGAAGGCAACGCGCCACTAGCGCTCAGGGCCTCTTTAGCAAGCGTCCAGCACTCGCCATCGCCTACCCGCCTTCCCTGTTGTTGCTCACTCCAGGCAGCTACTCTATCGCCATAAGTGACGTGCGACTGGACTAACTCTGCATTTGTGAGTGGTCTAGGGGGGAACCCTTCTTGGCGATCCACCTGCACCTGAGATGGGTCGTGGGGAGGCCACTCCAAAGAGATACGGACAACGCGTAAATCAGGTTCACGGACGTTTAGTTTGAGCGTTTCCTTGTGACTATTGGCGGCTCCTTGACAGGTATACGATTTACCGGCAAAGGCAGCTGGTAATGTGAGCTGGCCCAGGGGTTTAGTGAACCAGAGAGTCTCCAGTTCTAGGGCCGAGCTAGATGCGGGTGCCGGTGCGGGTGCAGGAGTGAGTGCGGGGACGGGTTGAGGAGGTACTGCTGCTGGCCTTGATAAAGGGGGCGCGGGTGCAGCAGCAGCTATTGGCGCAGCTACCGGCGCAGGTGAGGCGGATTTACTCTGCAGCCCAGGTTTTGCCGGCTTAGGTTTGGTAGGTTTGGGCTTTTTGACAACAGTTGATTCAAGAGCTTTCCCTGCATTGGGCTGCGAATAGTCCTCCACTGGTTCAGCGATCGGTTCAGGCGCCATTTCCTTGAGCCCCATGGCTGCCATACGGTTTCGAAGTGTGTCGATATCGGGCATTGCAGCATTTGAAACAGCCACTGCCGGTTTAGGTTTAGCAGGTTTGGGCTTTGGTGGTCGGCCCTGGGTTGAAGAAGGAGTCAAAGCCGGGGTCGCGGGGGTTGCTGGGGGAGGGGCTGGAACAGCCCGTGCAGGTGGAGCTGGGGCAGTTTGCACAGAGTACGCTGGTGGTCTCTCTGAAGCGGGTAGAGCAGCTGGGGTAGCAGCTGGGGTAGTTGCTGGGGTAGTTGCTGGGGATGGGATGCTTGTGGTTGAATTTTGGCGGTCGGGACGGCGCGAAATGTGGGGTTTTCTGGGCTCATTTGGCTGAGACCGAGCTGGCGGTGGAGGCGCAAATGAATGTGGATCAACCACTGGCCGCTTCACGGGTGCTGGCGGGTCCACGGAGGGTGCGGCAGGAGTAGAAGCAGTAGAAGCAGGTTGAGGAGCCACGGGCTGAGGAGCCGCGGGTTGAGGAGCCGCGGGTTGAGATCTCGTGGGCAAGGTAGGAGGGGCAGGCTGACCGTAGGATTGTGTAGGCTGGCCGTGGGGTTGAGGAGTAGACTGGCCGTACTGTTGTGAAGGCTGGCCGTACTGTTGTGGAGGTTGAGCGTAAGGTTGTGGAGGCTGGCCGTAGGGTTGAGTGGGTACACCGGGCTGGCCGTACTGAGGCTGAGGCTGAGGCACACCGGGATGACCAGGCTGCCCGTAAACTGGCTGACCCGGCTGAGCAGGTACACCCGGCTGCGCATACACTAATTGTCCGCTTTGTGTGTAAACAGGCTGTCCATAAGGCTGTCCATAAGGCTGACCTGGCACTGGCTGTGGTGGCTGCGGCTGACCTGGCACTGGCTGTCCATGAGGCTGACCTGGCTGCGGTGAATTCGCAAATTGCGGTTGATACGGACCCGATGGATCGCCCCCTTTCCTCGGCGGCGGCGCCCAATTGTGTGGATCCTGGATCTTGTTCAGCGGCCTCACCTCAATTGGAGGCAGATTGGCCTCGGTCGTGCCACCACTGGCCACCTTTCCGTACTTCATAAACGTCGAGTCCTTGCGTTTCTCTTGGTATTTGCCTTGGATACCATTCAGCTTCTCCTGGTACTTTTGTAGGTTCTTGAAGCTCATGCTGACTTTGGATAAGGACAGACACAAAGTGGTGGCGTGGGTGTTTCAGGGTAAGATGAGGGGAAAATCGATTTTTGAGAGATACGTCAACTAAGTGTAGGGAATTAGCAGATTGTTGGTGTGAGTGCGTCCTTTTGAACGAGGTTAAGCTGGCGGTTCCTTGGCTAGTATTAAGGCTAGTGCTAAGGCTATAGTGATAAGTAAGCCTAGTCGCTAGTCGCCAGAGTCATGGCTAGTCGCTGGTCGCTAGTCGGCGGTCAACAATTAAACTCGAGCTATAATCATATTCAACATACACTTAGAATCAGTGCTTAGCTATAGACTTGATTGGTCAATTTAGGATCCTAGGGCTGTTAGATGACAGGCAGGGGTCCGGCATTTCTGAATATAATGTCTGGTTTTGTGGAGGCTGGCAGACATGGGCCTATACATTCTGAACAAGGGCATTCAGCTGAGTGTCCCTGCTGTGATTTGGGTAGTCAGACTGCTTTACGACTCCTGCGGATCCATGCAAAGTGGATGGGTTATCACTGGACTTGAGCACCATAGATTGGCTCTGATTGGCAAGGAAAATTAATACTGTACACCCGTATTGAAATCGTTCAAGTAACTACCAGGGGATTTCTTCTTGAGGTGAGCACGTATATCTATGACCATAATCTCAGCGATTTATCGCAAAACGTTCATACGCCAAGGTCACTAGAGCTCGAGTGTAGAGGCTTTAACGGTGAACAAGCCTTCTCGAGAACACAGAATCTCAGTTATTTTTGTCTCAGCATCTCTTGTCGAGTCTGAACCATTAGTTGAGGTACATTGCCAGCAGAGTCGCTGCTCAAGTTGCTGTCCGTGTATGATCCAATCCACAGCATTACGGAACTTCTTTATAATTGCATACCGTTTGCCATCTCTGCGTATGCCTGATGAGTTCTTGTACCGAGTCAAGCATATCATTAGACACTAGCTCCGAGTTGTATTTTTCTGGGTAGTATGCTTCATAATATTGCAGATAGTGGTCCTGTCAACGGTATAGCGTGACCTCCACTATCTAGCTCAATAGGTGTACCGGTACCTCAAATACTCTATCGATAGAGCAAGATTGCTTAGTCAATTTTCGACTATATGCTATCGACATCTCCGCATTCTGCAGACCAAGAGAAGATTTTAGAATCCACAAAGCTATCTGGTGCAAAATCATGGTCCCAAATTGGAGGGTTGCTTGGCGAACTCGCGTTCATCATTCCATTATCAATTAACAAGTGCATTCCTATTCGCGGGCTCGCGGAGTGTCTTCATCCAGCCCCTGCGCCGATGTATGGGCCCCAGGCAACTCCTTTGAAACGGTTCTTGTGTCTTTGCGTTGCATACTGGGGAACTATTTTGGCGCTCGCCACAGCGCCGCTATGGCGTATGTACTTGTACCAATATCGCTATAGGTTGATCATACACATGATTTTTTTTGTTGCGATGCTACTCCCAAAACTCACCGAACGGTTTTGGGACCTCGTGGTGTCCCGATTTGTAGTGGGCGCGGCGGCCCCTATGATGTATATGATGATTAGATCGAGCATCCCTATGGATACATTTCCAAGAAATGCTATTTATTGGTGGATTGTGATTACTGATATCGGGGGTGCCTCAACCAAAGTGCCGGGTTCGCAGCCATTTTCGCTTGATTATCTATCCGTTGTAGTACCTTTTTGGTGTACTATTCTTACAGCTTTACTGAAAATGTGGAGAGTATGTGAAGCTAATGGTCAACAAACTACGCAGATCTGGAGCTATTTCCTCAATGAAGCTTGGGTGATCACTTTAATGAATGTAGGCCTTGTGCTTGTAGATGAGCGTCAGGGAGTCTTACTTTGCTGAACACAGAACATATCTGTTGGGGGAAGCGAGTGGTAGCCCCCAGTCAGATTCGAGCACCACCGTTTTTGGAAGTTGCAGTTGGAGAGATTTCAACTGGCTTAAAGACCCATGAGCCAACCGGGAGCTGCCGCGCTTTTATCGGGATTTAAAAGGTCAATCGACACTTTGATAGAGTCGGGAAGACGTGCAATCAGAACCTTCAACTCATTCTGGAATTTGAACCCTTTTAGGAACTCTTTCATAGGAGAGGGGCCACCTCTACGAAAATTGGCAAGAACTTCCAGATATCGCTCAGTGCTAATATCCTCTGGGGATACGCCCGCCCATTTCAACTAAGGGGTTAATTCGGTGTGGATCCATTGTTCGGCACCTTACAGAAAAGCCGACTTATTGTCAGAATGTACCTAGTTGAAACGGCAGAAAAGTAGGGTACTACTAATGGTATGCTGAAGCCAAAGTTGAAACCCCCCCTCCCCCCTCCATGTTTCATGGTGATATCCCGTGATCAGAAAAAGCCATATATAAAAAGTGTGAAGTTACTGAGAGTATACTATTATCGATATTATGAGCGGCGAAAAATACATGGCAAGAGACAATGTGGACACAGTCCTGGCACTGGATACAGTCCTGGCAGAGGTCAGGAGCGAGTTTCAAAAGGTCTATCAGCTATTCACCCTGACGTTTATGTGCCTTGGAGTCATTGTGATGACGCAAATGATTAGTACAGTGACCAAGTGCCAATGAGCAGCTTGGGATGTGTGCGGGCCACACAAGCTGTACAGAATGAATGAGTGACGCTGCTCAGATCCTCACCAACCTCATGAAGAGGATGAATAGCACCCTTATTCGCTGGCAATTACTTGCCCAGGCCAATAAGGAGACCAAAACAGGGGTGGCCCTCAATTTCTGGGCTCTTGTGCCGGAGATGGTGGACGCTCATCACTCCTTGGTGGTTGACAAGTCGTATAAGTACCAGTGCAACTACTGCCACCGCCTACAATCCATGAGACAGTCACTATAAAACTTGAATTATAACCATAATCAACATACATTAGAATCAATGCTTAGTTGTAGCCTATATTGGTCCCATAATGCCTTGATCTGGACAGTCCCAGTCTGCCTTGATCTGGACAGTATTAACATATTCAAGCGAAAAAGCTCTTGGGGGATCTCAACTATAGTTGGCTGAGAGACTAATCAAGTAAAACATAGCAACAGGGACATCGAGGCCATATAATACCGCTATATTCCTCTTTCGCAGCCTATAGATCTAGTTAAGGCCCACATAGTGTTGCAAGCCCACACTAACCATCAATGAACCAAGAACATATCTCACAGCTACACATGTAGCAAACCTGTGTCAGAAATCACGCAATTACTACCTAGATTTGCCATTTAAGCTCAAACGATCTTGATCGGACCTCCTACCTCAAATGACCTAATCAATCGGTGCACCGAGGGCGATATTCTAACCATATGCACGGCCATGAAGGGAATTAGAGCTGATAGAGTACTTTGGTCTGAGCCACGTGATTCTGTAAAATACACTCGTATGGTTACTGAACTATTGAAACCAGAGGGTATCGAATTCAACGCTTTTGAACAATAGTGCATACAGTTGCATAACACTCTGCATATTCATGCAATGGCGAGATATCCGAGTCTCAGCCCACAATGAGGTATATATACAGCAGGCTGGACTCGAATTCTCATCTCAATGACTATCGCAATTGTAGGTACCAACGGCTTGCTTGGAAACGCTTTCTTGGAAACTTTCAAAGACCCCAAATACAACAAAGAGGATCTCATTGTTGTTTCCAGAGACACTTCCAGCCAGACTGATACCAGAGTCAAGCATTACCGCTATTCTGATCTCGACAAGGTGGTCCAAGTTGCCAGTACTCTGATTGTGCTTGGTGGTTCCAACCCCGATGTCTACAGCCACTTGTACAACCTGTTGTCTAAGCCCAATAGCATCAAGGTCTATGTTCCCTCCACCTTTGGATACCAGGATTCGGCTGTCAGCGCTTACCTTCCTGGTGTATTTGATGCCCGCCCCGCCCATGTCAATGCTGTTCGCGAGCTCGGTATCAAGACAATCACCAACAACACTGGTGTTTTCGCCATTCCAAAGATGATTCTATATGAGGGCTTCACTGAAGGTGTGGGTCTCTATCCCCAAACCGGAGAGCTTGAGATCTTTGGCGATATCGAGACCCCTTTTGCAGTATCCAATCCTTATGATATTGCTCGCTCAGTTGCCAGTGCACTCAAGCTCGAGGAGATCCCTGATGATCTGGTCTACTACTCTGATGTTATCTCTCCCAAGCAAGTGGTTGACAAGTACGTCAAAAACCACCGCGGATTCGAGATCAAGAAGCAGACAGCCGTGCCCTATGAAGAGGCGTTGGCTCATGCTCGCGAGCTGACCACCAAGGGGTTTGACCCAGCCAAGGATTTTCTTACACTTGTTCATGTAATTGCTGCGAGTGGAGTTGACAAGGGACTTTCGTTTTCCAAATCCCACCGCGAGCTCCTTAACCCCAATGAGAGCAAGTGGAAGTGGTTTAATTATGAAAAGGAGCAGTAGCTTAGATAGAATACAAGTATATAAGGTATTACAATTAAGGCAGAACCCACCAAGGCACAGCCCACCCGGGTAAATGGGCTAAAGGCAATTCCCTGAGGCTCCCCACTAGAGACTCAGCTATCCAGCTGCCTCATTGACCTTCGCTTCTTTTGCCTTCGCATCCTGTACCTTCTCTTTGTCTACCAATGCTTTCTCTACCAGCGCTTTCTCTACATCCCCCGTATCCCCACTCTTATTTGCGGGAAGGTCTTGACCAAAAGTTTGCTTCACACTCTCAGCCATACCCGGTAGCATAATAAAAGAAAGAAATATGCTCATAATAAGGCTTCTCTTGTCGCTCACCAACGCACGATTCTCAGCTTGGCCCTTGGCTTCGACCCGTTTAGCGGCCATTTTGCCGATTCTTACAGAGGGAATAGTCACCAATTGGCTCAAGGATACATCGCTGGCGTTCATGGGATTGATCATCCTCATTGCTAACCACAATAACTCCACTGTACCCCAAATCCGCGCACGCAGCAGCCATAACCTCGTTGACAATTGCGGCAACTACAACACGCAGCTTTTTGGAGGGAGGGTGCGCCATGATACAGATATTTAGAGTTAGGGTGGTTAGCTACAACTGGTGAGTTTTTCTGTGACATTCTTGGCTAAATTCATGTAAAACTTCCCACATGGATTGTCTTGCTGTAATACCACAGGTGAGCGAGCTTCACCGCCATTAGAGATATCTACGCTCAGGGGAATACTCTCCAACACTTGAATTCCTAGCCTTTGTGCTTCTTTTAAGGCACCGTCATTACCAAATATATGCGTTTCGTGTTTGCAATTGGGGCACACAAATAAAGACATGTTTTGTACCATGCCCAAGATGGGGATTTTGACCGAATTGAACATATCAATCCCTCTAACTGCATCGATAAGGGCGATATCCTGGGGCGTGGAAACCACAATGGCACCGTCGACCTTCAACTGCTGCGCGATTGTCAACTGCACATCGCCAGTTCCGGGAGGCATGTCCACTACCAAATAGTCGAGATGTCCCCAATCTACCTCAAAAAGTAACTGATTCAAGGCCTTTTGGATGAGCAGACCGCGCCATGCGACCGCCTTTTCAGGAGGTACGAGAAACCCCATGGACATGGCTTTCAGACCATAGTTTGCCAGCGGGAGTAGTTTTCCGTCTTTGATGCGGGGTTCTGAATTGATGTGTAGTAAATTCGGTATACTAGGGCCAAAAATATCGGCATCGAGAATGCCGGTAGCGAACCCCTGCTGAAATAGGGCTTGAGCAAGGTTCACTGCCACAGTTGATTTGCCGACTCCGCCCTTGGCCGATGATACCAGTATGATTTTAGAAACATTGGGAAGACCACGAGGGCCACTGGCTGCTGCAGATCCGGCTGGCTTACGACGAGGAATACCCTAAGTTAGTATGTACATTTAAAAGTGCAAAGTGGTAGCATCAATGAGAATTTAGCAGATTAATACCATGAAGCAGTACCTATGGAACTCAACTCTGCCCCCTTTACCCATTTACTTGCCCTGGTAACTCAGGCAAGTACTACCTACCAATGGATTCTGGTGAGAGTAGCTTCTCATTGTGGAGAACTTCCTCACACCCAACAGCCGCTGGACGCCCTGAACAACCAGCTTCTGAGGTGCGTTCCAATTCTTTTCAACATCTAGCTTCTTGATCTCAGCCATAACTTTACCAAGCTTCTGGTTAGCTTGTTCAGGCAGTTCAAGGCCCTCGAGAACTTTCTTGATTTTCTCCTCGATTTCCTCGGAACTTGCGACCTTGATTTTGCTAGCAAGTTCTTCTAAAATCTTGATTTCAGCATGCTCATTGTTGGCCAGTTCAGTGCGTCCTGCTTGCTTGTATTCTTGCGCAGACTTGGCTCTGGTATCAATCAGAGATTTCAAAAGGCCGTGAAGGTTGATATCAGAGATACAAGAATCAAGCTTTTGAATGTTTGCGTTCTTTACACTGCTCATGACATCTCTAAGAGTATTCTTGGTGGTCGTATCGCCTGCGCGCATTGCCAACTTGAGCCCCTCACGGACAATTGCCATAAATGGCGGCTCTGAAGAGTAGAAGCGCTTCAACACCTGCCTTGTGCTAGATCTGCCGAGCATTGTTGCTAAAGGTAATTGGGAGGGCTGACTAGCAAAGCACTCCCGGGTTGTTGTTCCTGTATAGTCTTTCTTGAAGATAGGCTTAATCGCTAGCTAAATATCTGATTTTATAAAGTTCGTCACCATTTCGCCTTTTGAAATCTTCTGGTAGTCTGTAGTGTTTACCCGTCTCCAGGAAGCGTCCCACCGTACTAATTTTTAATATGTCCCAATGGACAGAAGCAGAGGATGATATCCTTAGAAAAGGCGTCCAAAAGTACGGTACATCTGCATGGGGAGCAGTTTGCGCTCTCATACCTACTCGTAATGCCGCTGAGGTGAAGCGCCGTTATGAATCCACGATCCGCCTAGACTCAGAGTGGACAGATGAAAAAGACAAACTTTTGATGCACTACAGCAAGGCGCTGAGGAACAACTGGGCAACAATTGGCGAAATGATAGGAATGCCCCCTCAACAATGCGCCGAACGGGCAGAGCTGCTCGAAAATCGGACGGTCGGGCTAGACGACAGCACACCGCTGATTTCTGCGACTTCTGCGGCCCCTGAGCACCAAAAAGCAGTACCTAATCCCCAAGATCTTGATGATGAGACACGGGAAGCAATTGCTACAGCTGAGGCTCGCATGTCGCAAGATAATGGCCGCAAAGCTCAGCGTAAACTTCGCGAGCGTACCGAAGCCGCTGAAAAAGAGATACAAGCACTTGATGCTGCTACACAGCGTGGTGATGAGCTACCGGCCCATAAACCGTCTGACGCGACCGACATATTCTCGGCACAAACAAACCAAAGTGCCGCACTCAGCGTCAAGCCCAAGATCACAAAACAGCACTTGAAATCGCCAGCTGGAACACAGAATGGTCAGCCTGAAATTGTTGATTTGACCGATGATCCAAGTGATGCTAAACCCACGGCGAGCAGTGCCCTTATGACACCAAGGAGTGTAGTTGAAAAGAAGACTGAAGGCAGAGTCCCTCAGCAGCCCGAACCCGAAGCTAGGCATAAAACGGAGCCTAGCCAAGAGCAGACTGGACAAGAGAGCCAAGTTCGAGCTACACCTGAACCACCTCGAGAACCTGCAGAGGTTCAGGAGATGCACTCGGAAAATCGTGAGCAATCCGATGAGGAAGATAACGGTGGTTATTCCGAAAAGGTGGAGCAGGCTCCCATAAATCTACCTCCAGCATCGCCAGATTCGCCAACCGCAAGAGAAGAGGTACCTAGCACAGTTGACAGAGCAGAAGATGTCTTAGCTGCCGAAAGCGCCCACCTAGACGCAGAACAGACACCGATGCCCGCTTTTGCGTTGGGAGCACACGCAGCTTCTCAGACGTTTTCAGAGTTTGATAGCTCTGACTCTGAAGAGGAGCAGGAGGTTTTACAGATGGATCAGGTGGATAGTTTTGAACAAAGCGAATCAATACAGACCGATGAGGATCCTTCTAGAGATGATGAGATATACGCTCAAAATAACGCAGAGGAAAGCCCCCGCCCTGCAGAAACGGAGGTTGTTGACAACGAGAACTCAGGCATCGAGCAAGAGGACACTCCTCGGCGGAGTGAGAGCTCGCCCAAAGTTCATCGCTCCGAAACGGCTGACGTCCCTCAACAAACAGCTCAGGGCTCAGCACCAGCACCCACCAGTTTAGATTCTGGCGACAAGACAAAAGAGCCTTATACCGACCCCAAGCCAGTTCGCGAGGAACCCAGGGCTACCCCGAATAAAATTAATGTACCTCCCCAACGGATCGAAACCAACGAACCAAGCCAGGACCGTACTCAAGCTCATGAGGAGATAAATTTGAATCAAGGGCTTCCAGTTTCAAGGCCGGACGCCGTGGATGATGAGGGGGAGGGCCAAACATCGACAACTAACATTTCCCCTCAGGCATCACCAGCTTCTTCTCAGAAGAAACCTCTTGAAAACAAGTTGCCTAATAATCCCGTTCAGTCGCATCCGACACAACGGACTGCTGACCTGCCTGATGTCAAGTTCGATTTGCGGGTATCTGAAAGTCCTTTTATTAAAAATGCTAGCGAGCTCGAACGGAAACTCAAGTTAATTGCAGCTGGTGAGGTACTACCAGTACCCCAATGTAGTGAGACCCTGCACGAACAAGTAAAGAAGTGGATTCCTCACGTGAACTTTAGCTTCAAATGTACCGAGCCGCAGACTACTAGACAAAGTGATGGAGACTTGGACATAAGTGAAGTACAGGAATCTTTTAAAACAACCAGTGGTCGGCCCCCCTCAAACATCAAACACAATGAAAATAACAGAAAGGAGGATCTTTCCCGTGTGCTGCGACCTTCATCTGCAAAATCCAGTACTGGGTTTTCCGAGTCTAGCGCGAAATCACCATCACCTTCGATACGAGATAGGTTGTCGAGAGGCGAGGTCCGGTCATCGGTATCACCTGTGTCGCGAGCACAATCCCCGACAGAGTCACCCAGACCGTTGTCAGAAGCACCGATTGTACAGCGACAATCGGGCTCCATTGCTGATCGCTTCAATAGCGAGGCTCGGGATAAGAGTGAAAGGGCATCGCCTAGACCGCACTCTGGCGCAGCCTCTATGCAGCAACAACCCACGGAATCCATCTCTGATCGCCTCACCGGACAGGCTCAGGATAAGAGTAAAAGGGCATCGCCTAGACCGCACTCTGGCGCAGCCTCTATGCAGCAACCACCCTCTGAATCCATCTCTGATCGCCTCACTGGACAGACTCGGGATCAGAATCAGAGAGGATCGCCTAGACCGCACTCTGGCGCAGCATCTATGCAGCAACAACCCTCTGAATCCATCTCTGATCGCTTCATCCGCCAGGCTCATGATAAGAGTGAAAGAGTATCACCTTCACCCGCTCCGCGCGGCAATGATTTGAGGAGCAGACTACAAACTAGTGAGGCTACAGACCGTAGATCTATCAAAGCTGATATGACTATGGACGAAAGTGCGTTTATGACGGCCGATGACACGTTCTCCCGCGCCGAAAAAGCTCCATCAAAAAGATCACTCCCAGAGAGTATATCAGACCAACAAAATGTGGAGGCGCCGGCAACAAAGAAGCCGAACCTTGATCCCACAAGTAACGAGTGGATGAATCAATTTGGCGGATTGTTTGATGTTTAAATTCCCTCGCCGCTGGCTTGGGTTCTTGCATGAACTGCACGCGACGGTGCACGCAAGTATCAGTGGCTTATATTTAGCTTATTTTAGAGTGCCCCGTCCAGGGATTAGGGGGGCCATAGCTATTAGTCTATATAAATAAGAAGCATGCAGATCCCCTTCACTGCTTGATGGTGCAAGTTGTAACTGGTTAATGAGGTTAATCGATTAGAGGTTGGTGTGAGAGTAGCACCTGGTCTTAGACCCTACTGGTCTAGACCACATTTTGGGCTGCATACCCCAAACCCCGCTTGTCAGCCAGGAACTAGCCTTATCGATTATAACTAATATAGCATAAACAAAAAAAGTGAGCAGGCCGTGTATATGCGTCTTGAAGCCCTATTCCGACTATTTATCTTTAGTTTCTCCCTTGGCTTCATCGCCAATAAACCAATCAGAGTAGTTGGATAATAATTTCCCGCATTTGCGGATGACATAATCCAACTCTCTGCTCCCGCTTATAAAAGCATTGGTCATTATATATATATTCAATCGAGTTCCTCTCCCAACTGAACTTTTACACTATGTTTGCCACTGTTAGAGCATCAGCACGCATTGCCAGACCCGTAGGCGGTCTTGCCACCCGGATGAATGCCGCCTCCGCGGTCGCCATGGCCGGCACGGCTACCAGTGTCACCGGAAGCCGCCGCTCTTACCATGAAAGAGTTATCGACCACTATAACAATCCCCGCAATGTTGGCGCTATGGACAAAACACTGAAGAACGTTGGTACTGGACTGGTCGGTGCGCCCGCCTGCGGTGATGTTATGCGTTTACAGATTGAAGTGGACGATAATGGAGTCATCTCCGACGTTAAATTCAAGACTTTTGGATGTGGTTCCGCCATCGCTTCGAGCTCATATATGACTGAATTGGTACGGGGCATGACCTTGGACCAAGCCGGTAAAGTCAAGAACACAGACATCGCCAAGGAACTGAGCTTACCTCCTGTAAAGCTCCATTGCAGCATGCTGGCTGAGGACGCAATTAAGAGCGCCATCAAAGACTACAACACAAAGAATCCCAAGAAGACCCCGACGCTGGGTCCCGAGGCCGTGCATTAAGCCCCGTTCACTAACCTGGTCTATTCTTTAAGCTTGACGCCCCGTACCGGCAGCTATTATAATCAACCACCCACGCCGGTTTTTACGACTATATAGATTTAAATGATTTAACGTGCGTACAATGCTTGGCCGATGAGCAGTACTATAATAAACACTGTTGTTAGTGAACCGTCTCAAGCGATGCTGGAGTTGTAGTAACTTACTGATAAATGCCCAAGGGATTTTAGAGGGTGCCTGCTTCTCTGCACCAGGCTCTTTGCCACGCGAATATTTAGCAGCAGCGCGTGGGGTTTTACCTTTTTTACGCTCTTCGTTGCGAGCAAATTTCTCGTTTGCACGGCGCTGTGCTGGGGTTTGGCCACGAGACATGTGTAAGGGAAGTGAGCTGGGGAGCTTGGTCAGCACTAGTAGGTAGCCAAAGGGTGAGCGAAAGACTTTGGAGGTTCACAAACAGCTAGCCTCAACAGAGCACATATAGAACTCTCGGGAACAACTCTCAGAAGCGCCACTGTAACTTAATATTTCACCGAAGAGATTCTTTTCAGAGCTTGGATCTCGGATCCCCTATGCTCTCTTAACCCTAGCCCTGTCAACTCTATATATATATTGGGCGGCCTTCCCTTTTAAGCTTTTATGCAGTATCTTTGGGTCTCTGCTTTTATACAATGAGTATGTGACCACAAAACGCTGCGTAAAACGACAAAACGTGTTGGGCTACTAGTTTTTCTAATGCCGAAACCAGTGGCCTGATGAGTTTGATATTTCTTTTTGTAGTAGATGAGTATAGGCGATACCACGGGGCTCGTGCCACCTTCCTGAATGGATTTCCAAGTGTCCCTTTGTGAACGCGATTAGAATAGCTCAACGTGCTGTTACTGACGGCTATCCACCATAACCTCTCCCTGATATCTACATGACAAGTCGCAATTTTTTATTCTACTACAGCCGAGGAGACAATCCCTAATTAGCCGCCTTTGCAGCTGTGGCCAGGGCATCTTCAAACCGCTTGATTAGATCGCCTGTCTCTTCGAGCCCAATAGAAACTCTAACAATGTTTCTCGGAACACCACACTCTTCAACAAAATCAAGCTCTGTGAAATGAGCAATAATAGCATAGGGACAAGCAAGGGTAAAGTTTGTACCGAGCGAAGGCCCTTTGGCAATGTTGAGAGTATCAAAGAATACTGGGGCCATGTTGGGGTTCTTGAAAACAACTGAAAGTAAGCCACCGTATCCGCCTACTCTTACTGCATCGTAATTAGCTCGCGACGGTGAAAGTGAGGGATAGTAAATCTGCTTGACAATATCGCTTTTCGAGAGAACGTCGACAATCGCCCTGCTATTTTCGTCAGTACGGCGATTACGATCGATGAAATCACGCGAGTTGCGTTCCAAATAAATAGCGTCTTCAGCCCAGAACGCATCATCGTACTGCTCATCTAGAGTGGACTGCAGAGTACTGAAGTTCGCACCACGAGGGTTGAGGGTGATCTCGCCACCCATTACATTGGCATCGCCGGAGAAAATCTTGGTCAACGATGCCATTGTCAAATCAGCATAGGGCATAACATCAACATTGAGGATGTTGCCAACGGTATTATCCACGGCGATAAAGAATCCATATTGATCCGCTAGTTTACGAAGCTTGATAAGATTGGGTGAGTTAAGCAGTGGGTTGCTAGGAAACTCACAGAAAAGAGCTGCAAACCGCTCTCCAGCCTTAAGCCTCCGTTCCAAGTCCTCAATGTCTTGCTCGTTGCCAAATGGATAAAATTTGCATCCCGGGCCCCATTTTTGCAGAATCTTGAGTGTGTCAGTATACGGGAATCCAAAACAGATGGTCTTGAGGCCCTGACCTTGCGAGTTAACGACTCGCTGGATTAGCATGTGAGCGGAGAAAATAGCTGTCATGCCAGTAGCATAGAGGTAAATATGTTGGGGTTGTACGACAATTGAATTCTCGCTAATTTGCTGTGCGATACGTTTGCGCAACGCCTGTTTTGCTTGGTCCGCAAACGACAAGTCGAGGTTACGCCCGAACCGCTCCTCAACGTATTTTGTCTCAAAATCGAAAATTCCTTGGGATTTACAAAGGAAATATTCTGCTAGCCTTGAGGAAATTCCCTCGCCAGTATGTTGCCAGTACTGTTTGACAATGGGTTGAAGGTCTTTTGGATAAAAAAGAACGCTGATGCGAGCAACCACAGGAGACTCTTGGGTTTTACGGGTACACAGGCGTACAATACGCAAATTTGTGAAGGCATCGTTGGTGCCGTTTTTAGCGGCAGAGTCTGACCCGCTATCGCCACTACGACGATTTACAAAATCACGAGCGCGCAATGCAGCATTGTATGACCCAAAAATAGTGCAAATCTCCCCTTGCATTCCATACTTTTCAATTAATTTATCTTGTAACTCAACGATGCGCCAGTGAACGCAGAACCGCGGGTATCCACTTTTAATTTTAGATGCAACCCAGTGTTCTCCAAGCTCATATGCAACGTTGGCTTTCCAAGTAGGAAGAGTTACACTAACACCATGAATTTCCGCTTTAGGGATTGGCTCACCAACATTTCGTGGGGGTACCAAGTCAATCATGAGTCACAGATAAGATGGAGGGGGTGGGGCGTGTATAGGGATCTATAGAGTCGTGCTGACAGAGTTTAAAGCAATGTATGACAAACACCCTACAAAGACCGTGTGAGGTAAAGACTAGTGCAGGCCTATACTCCCAGGCTGACAGCAAAGTTCTTAGCCTCCCCGAAGCCAGCCCCAACCCCTTTTAGTTTACAACTCCTCAATGCAGATTGTGATTTGGCTGGCGATTCTCGTCGCAGTGACCAGTTTTATCTCCTCACAAAGCACCACAAAGCTTGGCAATTATCTTTGGGACCTGTACCTGAAGTTCTCCTCCAACGAAACCGTCATCCAAGTGAAAGAGACTCGTGCTAGATTAGCACAAGTCAAGAATCAAAGATCGCAGGTCTCCAGTAAGGACGAATTCGCAAAATGGGCGAAGCTTGATCGAGAGCATCGCAAGCTAAAACAACAAATTGATCAGTGCAACCAAACACTTTCTCAATCACGACAACAGCTTCATCAAGTAACCAGAATCCTCAAATGGACATCGTCAACAGGTATCAAACTTTTTGTTCAGTGGAAATTCCGCAAGGTTCCAGTGGTTTACTTGCCTAAAGATGTTTTCCCTGGGGTTGTGGAGTGGTTTCTGAGTCTTCCTTCTGCTCCCAAAGGCACTATCTCAGTAGCCACTTGGATCGCTATTACAAGTGTTGCTTTCGGCAAAATAGTCAATGGAGTCAAGCACATAAAAGGCAGGAAAGGGGCCAAGCAGTAGAAGTCTTGTGTGGAGCGTGCTGGCAGAGCTCATGTTGGACTACTAATTGGCATTTTCCAACTTTAATAAATCCCTTGGGCTATAACAGGCTAATTCAAACGCTTGAATCCGTGTTTCAAATAAAGTTGCTTCTCTTTATCTGCTTTCTAAAGACGGAAGGCAGTTTTTGTAGTACATTATAGCTATCTTTGTTACTTGGAGGTAGTTTGTGTATCTCTCATGATACGAAAAGCCTCCTTACCGGCACGTAGCAGTGGTCCTGAGCTCACTCGTGTTGAGGCATAAGTTCATAGCGTCATGTGGCTGCGCAAAGTCTTTGCATACCAGTTTTCATGGTTCAATAGGTAGTGTATAGGTGATGTGCGTAATCTGTTAGATGGACGTGCGGCTGTCATGTACCTCCATTTCGGTAATTTGTACAAAAAGCTCGTCAGGCCGGTAGTTGAAAAGGTCAAAAATTCACACACTCGCCCAACTCAAACAGCAAAAGGGTGAAGCGGATACAAAAAGTACTGACATCGACGGGGTTCGAACCCGCGAGGACTGCTCCAGCAGATATCTAAGGTAAAACTTAAGTCTGCCGCCTTAACCACTCGGCCACGATGCCATAACCGAGGTTTAAGGCCAAATGTATTATGAGAGCGAAATCTATTAATTTTCTGTGGCGTCAAATGTGGCAAACAAAAGAAATCACAAAAAAAAACAAAAAACAAACACAAAATGAACAGAAAATGAACAAGCAGAAAAGTAGTATTTGTAAATCTTCTAATCGGACTTATATGATACTCTGTAAGCTGTGATCGGCTTCTATAGTCATGGAATCTTTTTTCTAGCACTACATTTTCGCGCCTGAACTCCCTAACAACTATTAACATCTCTGCCCTCGGACACGAGAGTAGACAGAGAAATATTTCAGCAGTCTCAGACCTCGGAAAGTGTGTTTGATCCATAGAAAGTAGAATAATTGTAGGCTAACGCCAAGAGGACATCTAGTAAATGGGAAAGCTGCTGTCATATGGGTAAAAATGAAGTTGTAAAAGATTCTGTTATACGTCAACTACTAAACTGATATTCATATATAGCCACAGAGTCTAATCCTTTGGCATTTCTGGCATATTCAACGCCACATTGGCCACATTTGATTAGCTCAATAGCTTTAAGCAAACCCCACAATCCATCATCTCTCCACGCACATGTCCAAGGAAGACCTTTTGGCAATGGGGTTTGAGCCCAAGGATATTGATTTAGCGATTGCCAATACCAATGGTAGTGTTGAGCAATGCATTGACTGGATCTCAGCTCGACAGGACGGAGGTGGGCAGGCCGAGGCATCTGACGCGGCTCCAAACACTGAGGCAAACGACCCTACTAGTGGTCTCCCCCTTGAAGAGAGATTGCGCATACGTAAGGAAGCCGCAGCTAAAAAGAGAGCTGAGCTCGAGAAGCAGCAGAGAATTGATCGCCTCGAGATTGGAAAACGTCAGGCAGAAGCGGATCGGGTTCGTCAAGAAATGCAGATTGAGCAGGCCAAGAAAGACGCAGCTGCACGGAAGCGAGAGGCCCTAGAGGATCGCCAGTATAAGGAAAGGCTGAAGAAGAAAATTGCTCAAGACAGGATGGAGCGCGAGGCAAGAGAGCGTGAAAGACAGCGTGAAAAAGCAACAGCTGAGGGATCCGGGGCAAGCCAACCAGCCCCAACTCAGCCTGCCTCTAGTACCAATACTCAAGGCACCAGCTCTAAGCCTCCCCCTAGCTCTGTGCGCACTAGGGTTGTATATAACGGGAAGACGATCACTAAATCGGTGGCTCCCGATCTCACTGTTGAAGATTTCGGTGAGCAATTGGCTCCCGAGTTTGAGCTTGCGCCGGGATCATTTGAGCTGGAAAGCGCGTACCCTCGCACTACAATTTCGATTGTTGCCAATACCAAAACTGTACAGCAGCAAGGTTTATCGAATGCGAGTTTAACCATTAAACTTATTTAATCAACTAGCAAATAGGCCACAAGGCTACACACAAAAGCGAGACCGGACCCACGCTCATTTGCCGACCTCTTTGGCATCAACCTCAACGCGAGTCTTGCCCTGAGAACTCTTGACAGTCTCCTCACCAACAAGATAAGTGATATCATCCCATGGGTGACGGTAAAGGCCGGCCTTGAGACGCTTCTGGTCCAAGTGATGAGCAATCAAACCGATAGAGCGGCCCAAGACGAAAAGACCGTTGAGAACACCATTCTTGAGGTACTCATCCACTTCCTCAGTGGTGAAGGCACCGCATCCACGCATCAAATCAATGAAGGAGACGGCAATAGCACCATCTACGTTGAGAATAAGGTTGTCCTTCTTACTAGTGGTGACTTCCTCCACAGCTAAAGCATAATCAAGCATAGTGCTAGAGGGGAAATGCTTGTGGACAAACTCCTTGACAACCTCGACACGGAAGTCGGGGTTGTTACGGGACTTGACCTTGTGGCCAATACCGGGAATAAGTTTGTTTTGTTTACGCATGCTGTCAACAAAAGCACGAGGACTGAGGCCAGTATCGTAGGCACGAGTAAACTCTTGAGCAGCGCCGTCGAGAGCACCACCGAAACGAGTACCAATGGTAAGCAGACCAGCAACCAGGGAAGAAATGAGATCTTTACCGGCACGAGTGGTGATAATAGTATTCATAGCACCACTAACAGCAGGGCCATGATCAGCGGTAAGCATCAAAACCATCTCCAAAAACTTGCTAGCATAGGAAGGCAAGCGACGACGGAACCAAAGCAGAGACATGACACCACCGACACCGATATCCTCCTTGAAGACTTCAGAGATGGGAATACCAGCATAAAGAAGCTCTTGGCCACGGTCATCTGTGATAGTGGAGATAAAAGCAGCGGGTTTACGAACAAGACCCAGCTGCTGAGCCCAAGCGTAGTCAATGGGGATCTTGGGAACAGCGGGCTCGGATTTAGGCTCGATGACCTTCTCAGCAACAAGCTTCTTGTAAAGCTTGGCGAGCAACTCGGGCATATCTTCAAAAGTGTCGGGAACCAAAAGACCGCCCTCCTTCATGGCCTTGTTTTTGGCGACAGCAGTCTCCATATCGCTGTTAGCCATGGAACCGGCGTGTCCAAACTGAACTTCAGTAGTGAACATAGCAGCGCAGGTACCAATGGCCCAAGCAACTACTGGTTTAGTGATCTTACCGGTCTTGACAGCCTCAATAACGCGGTACTCCTCAACACCACCAACCTCACCCAAGAGCACAATGACCTTGCACTTGGGGTCACGCTCGAAGCGCATGATATGATCGATAAAAGTGGTTCCGGGGTAACGATCACCTCCGATGGCGATACCCTCGTATACACCATCAGTGGTCTGGGAGATGATGTTGTTGAGCTCGTTGGACATACCACCAGATTTGGAGACATAGGCAACGGAGCCAGGGCGGTAGAGCTTGGATGAAACGATATTGTCCATCATACCACCGGTGTTACCGATCTTAAAGCAGCCAGGCTTGATACCACCGACAGTGGCGGGGCCAATGATGGTGACGCCCTTCTTGGCGGCCTTATGGAGGATTTCACGGGCGCGACGCTCGGGGACACCCTCAGCAATGATGGCAATGGTGCGGAACTGGGGGTACTCAAGAAGCTCCATAGTGGAAGAGTAAACAGAGCGGCTGGAGGCAAAGTTAACGACAACGTCGACTTCGGGGTGCTTTGAAGCAGCCTTTGCTACCTCTTGGTAGACGGGAAGCAAGGTCTCGGTGGTACCCCAGTACATCTTTTGGACAAACTGGCCACCAAAAGGATAGATGACACCGGCGACACTGGGGGTATCGCGCTTGCAAATAAAGTCGAAATCAAGCATTGTCTGGCAGGCACGAGGCTGCATGCCATAAACAAATGCGCGGGTCTTGTTGGTAAACAACTCGGAACTAGACATTTGGAGTAAGAAGGGCGCCCACGGGCGCGCCGTTGGCTAATATACTCGATGACTAAGAATCTGCATATGCGCGCGCTAGATTGTGTGGGAGGCTTTGACTTAAACGCAGCTCAGATCAATAAACATCAATGAAATTTAGCTCATTACACTTAATTGGCTCTCTAGATAGAATAGCGTATTAGGCTTGTTGAGGACCGATAAAGTGGGATGACTCAATCCTGGTGTTGACCCCATCGCTCACTTGGAGATTGAAAGGGGTTGATAGCCTACACTAATTTAGCTCAATCAAATTGAAGTACTCCTCACTATAGAATTTCACTAAAATTTCACTCGATCCATGGACCAGGGGTCAATTCTCCTATCAAGTTGGTCCCACCAAGCCCCCACTGCACTCAACCCCCACTCTGCATCAAGTGAGGCAGTCAACATATCGAATTACCTCAACTTGTGTTAATCGAAATAGCGCCCTTACTCAAGATCCAAACTTCCCTGTAGTACTTGTGTCTCACTCGCGCTATATCACATACAACATTATGTATTTTTTAATAACAACAAACAGCAAGACCCCCCTCCTCCTCTGACATTGTCTCAATCAGCAGTCGTGATGAGCTGGTACTTTTACAACGCCCCATACGATATTGACGATCCAGAAACATGTGGATTATCATTACTTGAAGCAGGGTCTGTTAGCGATGCATTTACGCTGTCATCATCCTTTGTCTTGGTGTCACCCAACCCATCATGGAAACCGTTCAACCCCAGCGACAACCATGCTATCAAAAGGGGCGAGACGTCTGTAGGATACCGCCGACAGCTATTTAAAGTCCGGAACCATTTGCTTGAGCCAATTTACTGGGATCTTAGCGTCTCAACGCCTGTAGTGGAGGCGATGTTTGTTTTCGGTAGCACATTGACCCCCTTGCCTAGAGATTGGGAGCTTGTTGCCTCTGTACTATATCAACAAGTAAAGCCATGGACACCGGAATACTCAAAGGCTTTCGAAGAGGCGAAAGAAGCTGGTAATGTTGATGATATTAGCGCCAAAATCGTTATCGATAACACTACTGGTCGCATTCTCTTCAGCCCCAGTCCAGAAGAGGCTCCAAAAGCTTATATTCTCAGTCTTTTTCAGTCGAAATCGGCCAAATTTATAGGTGACTGGGCTTCAAAATTCACACAAGCAATTGAGGTCATTAAGTTCGACTACAACATTTACAAGCAAAGGCACAAAATTCCTGATCGCCCCAGCGATGCACTCGAATACACGCCACCGCCTATTTCGCAACTAACACTGGTGGTCCATGGAATTGGCCAAAAGTTAACTTCTCCAATGGAGAAACGTAATTTCACATTTGCAGTTGAAAAGTTGAGAACTCGTGTAAGGAGAGCTCAGGCTATGAACGGTGATGATGTCAAAGACAACAACGCTTCCAACGCACAAGGCCACACGCCGCCTTCCACACTGATGCTACCAGTTATCTGGCGCCACGCGTTCAAGGTGGAGAATAACCACGTGTCGATTGAGCAATTAAGGCCGCCGTATATGGCGGAACTACGTGAAAAATTCAACGACTTTCTCTATGACGTTCCATACTATATGAGCGCCCATCGTGATACAATGATCAACGCTGCTGTCGGGGAGGCTAACCGAATATTTCAGCTGTTCAAACAGCATCACCCTGAGTTTTGTGGCCCAATCCATATGATTGGCCATTCCTTGGGCTCCGTTATCGCTGCTGATATTCTCTCACGGCAGCCAACAGATCACCGCAATGGGAATCTTTTGGCTTTCAATGTGAACAATTTTTACACCTGTGGGAGTCCATTGGGCTTTTTTCTATATCTAAGAAACTCACAATTGATTGCTAGATCTCAATTGGGTGACGCGGAACTCCCAGAGTTTGGCTGTCTTGCAGTCAATCAGATTTACAACGTGGTACATCCGTACGACTTTGTAGCCACATTGCTAAGTCCAACCGCACGCGGCGGTAGCGAGGGTCTGGAACCAGCAATTCTACCACGCACATATGGTAAAAAGCCCAAACGTCGGCTTGAGATGATTACCTCTCGGTTCGCAAAGCCCGCAGACGAGAAAGAGCTTTACGATGCTAGCGATGATATGCTAGCCCTCAACCCACATGGTCAACTCGACTGGGTCATCAAATACTCCCTTGGGTTTGAGCTGATGGGAGCGTTGACGGCGCACACTGACTATTGGCTGAACCAGGACTTTGCCGAATTACTGGTCAAGACAGGCAATGGAGAGCTAATTGAAGACCTGAAAGCGAGAAAAAAATAAAACTAAGAGGCATGGAGCTCATCTGTAGCTAACGCAGGTTCGTACAACCTGAATGATTCCCCCGGGGTCCTCTGTGTTTCTGAAAATGTAAAATACTTTATTATACTTTATGAGCTTGACGAGCGGACTCGCAAACTCGCTTGGTGCTTTATAGATCAAATATGCATATAAATTAAAAACTAGCATTGCTATCAGCAAACAGATAATTCTGGTTCACAATCATCGTGTTGACAATACTTTGCATTGGACGCATTCTATCCATTGCGTTTGCCGGGAAAAAGTTCATGCTGAAAACAATTGCCAAATTGGGGGTGGACATTTTATTGACTGCTTCGTGTTGAACCACTAAATTCAAATGTGTAACAATACGGCGAAGCAAGTGATAATTGGGAGCTGGTAGTCGATGAATGCAATCAAACAGCATCTTGAGTTGTTTTTCTTTGCTGCAGTTTGCACATTCCACAAACTCTTCAAAAATGGGACTCAGTAGCGGCTCGGGTAGTTCGCGCAAGTAGAGTTTCACGCAACCAGCAACCACATTCATGTCGATCCATCTCTGATCAGTCGGTTTCAACTTTTCACCATTATCAAGCGCTGCTTTGAGGGTATTCACCGCCGACAAACTTCCGGAAATACGATACAGACCAACTTCTTCAAGTCCATATTCCTCAACCCGTTCTAAAAGGGTCGCGATTACCTGAGGATAGACCGAGTTTTCACGCTGGCAAACAATCTCGATGGGTACACCAAATACACGAGTACTACCAGGACGCATCTGGGCTTGCGCAATTGCTTGTCTTGAGGTCTCTATCAATGCCTCAACCCATTTACTACTCTCTGAGTCACTCGGCGCCTGTAAGACACATTCAGTGCCCTTGTGAGGAACAATCCTGAAAATACCCTTGCGAGGTCCCTTGATCTCACACTGGCTCAAATCTAAACTGGCGAAAACTTTATCATCGCTCAGTTCCAGTCCAGGTAAATTGCTGGGATTAATTACAGAGCCAGTTGGAGTGGACGTAGAGCTAGCTGCTGACCCACCACTATTGGACGCCAACGAGCTTATATTGCTTGACGAGAAGGCCATAGAGAGAGGTCTCACAGTACTCTTGAGTAGCGAACCAAATCGGGAACGGCTCACCTTATTACCACTGCTTCTGGGAGTTTGCTGTTGGAGTTCATGTAATGAGGAACCACTAGACATGGCCTGAGAGTTCACCAGTGTTGATATCGGCCGCATCTTGGGAATTCGTTTCTCCAACAGACTCACGCTTGTTAGCGAAGACGACGAAGTGATACTTGGTGTGCGACTGATTAAAACATCAAACTGGCGAGCTTCCAAGCGCATTTTTTCAAGCTCCGCACTAACACAACCTGTAAACGCCCGCTGCTTGGTTTTCCATTTGGGCTGACCCTGTAACTCTCTCGCCACTGATTCTTTAAGGCTTCGTTTGTCCAGTTTATAGAGTCCCGCATCGGGATTAACAATGTAGTCGAATTGGGAATATAATTTTGCATCAACGGCAGTTTTCTGGAACTCGCTGCGAATGTTTCGGACTAGATTGTAAGCATAGCGACGCTTATCGAAATTAATCAACTCAGGGTTCTCAATAGCCATATTAGGAATATAACAAACAATCTCAAACAAACGCTCTATAATCCAGCCTAAGCAGGGCGTTATCGGTCTGATGGGGGTTGAGCGGCTCAAATGTTCAGTGGGAATACGAGGAATGAATATAGTAAACGAATTGGGGACAGCACGTTGAGGAGCAGCATCACCTTGACTATCGAAGCTTCCCAAGGTGGTGGGGGTGTCATTAGCTGCCTCGAATTCTGTTTGAACATCAAGACCAGCCTGTAGCCAAGTAGCAGCATACATTCTACTCTCTGGTTTGAGGATAGCTGCTACAATTGCACTCTCTATAAAGGATGGAACTCGAGTACTCAGGTCGTCAGCACTATTGGGGAACAAATCGAAAAATTTCATGCGCACTCGTAGGATACCTATCATCTTGAGGATATCTGCAAACCGAGCAGTACGATTGCGGTTTAAAACGTGCAGCATTGGATCAGTAATTTGATAGACAAAGTAATCGGTGATGTTGCTGTGGAGCTTGAATAGAGCCTTGACAGTGGCAGGGAAATATGAGGCAGTCTTATCCTTGGGATTGTTGCGAAACAAAGTACTGAAATAAGAGAAAATATCTTGAATTGGGAGCTCATCTTCACTTGTGGTGGCACTTGGAGTGTAGTTGAAGAGAAACATCGGGTCAGCAATTTGAAGCTCCAAAGTTTCAAATAGTTGCATCCAATCCACAGTACTAATTGCATTAAAATGGTCAGCAACAATTGAATCAAGCTCTTCCAAGTATTGCTCCATAGTGGCAAGAGTAGGATCGGGAGGCAGGTGTACAACGTGACGCGACACGGGAGGCAGAGATTCAACTGGTACGATATCAGGGGCCCGGTACCGCAACTTGACAAATGTATCATTGAGGCGACGTGCATGTACCGGCAACTGCTCAAAATGCTCCAGGTGGTACTCTATATCTTGCAAAAATTTGCGCATTTGAGCAGTCAAGTCGGCATCATCAGCAAAGTCGACATGAAATTCAGTGATCCAGTACTGCACCGCCTCCAAGATGTTGCAATAAATCTGAGAAACAACGCGAAGCGCTTGGCCATTAACCGGTTGGTCTGTGTGACCCCATTTAGGAAACGGTGTACTAGTAGCCTGACCATTTCGTTGTGCAACAATGCTAAAAGCAGCCTCTGAAGCACCAAAAAAACGTGACTCGAGCATCTTCAAGAGCTCTGGAGGACTGCAGAAGCTGCGGAATGTGGCCATAAATGTTTCTGTGTGTGAGGGTAAATTAATCTTGAACCGGTGTTTAGCAGTACTAAACTCACCTACACCGAGAACCAATGTGTCCACAAGCCTTTGCAGAGACGCTGCTTTGACAACAACTTCTACGCTGCCTACGTCCATATTGGCAAACTGGGCCGCCAGCTCCAAACTTTGTACTGAGTTGCGGTAATTGGCGTTGTCGCAATATGACTGCCTGCGCTCTTCTAGAATCGATGAATGGCGAGAAACTGCCTGCTCATCCATACTTTTGAGAATCAAATCCATTCCCACTAGATGGGTCTTGACGCCAATATTAAGCAAATCTCGAATAGCCTTGACAATGACGTGGGGAGAGCCATGCTTTGAGAGGTACTCACGAGGGCCATTTTCAATCTCTCGTACACCAGTGGTTAACGGCGGGAATGAGTTTGAGCGCATGAGTGTACCTCCTCCTCTTGGTTGAGAAATTTGCCCAGCAGTCGGTCCTCGCCTAGAAGAAGCGGCACATGCTAGTGCATTCTTGGACAATAGTCTGAAAGACGGAATTGGTTCAGTGAATAAAATAGGAATAAATGATCCCACAGACAATGGCTGAGACTGACTGAAAAAATGCGGCAGGTAATACCCAAACGCTCTTGGCTCAATCTGGAAAGATTGGTTGAGAGCAGAGAGTAAAGGGTTTGGAAGTTGGCGATTCAGACGTAACCATGAAGCAAACAAATCCTGGAAATATGGCTGAGGTGGTTTAAGGGCATCATCATCCTGGATATCAGGTGCATTATCAAAATAAAAGAGCCACCCTTGCGATACTGCTGCCAGTCTATCAAGTTGTTGAGTTGCTTGCTCTGGAGTTGGTCTGGTGCTAATAATAACGTCGCCGAAATATGGGACACAAACGGCCTTGGGATAAGCTTCGCCCATTTCTTCTGTGGATGCTCTAAACGTTGATTTCTCCAAGAGCTCAAGCGCGGCGCGTTTTTCGAGCTCAAATACCTCAAAGCCCCACTCGCGGCTAACTGTTTGTCTCAGTTGCTGCGGTACATGACTCCAAGCATTGCGAAGTCTGAGAACCGCGGGGGTACAAATGACGCTAGCAATGGCAATCCAAGTAACAATATCACCATGCTGACGAGCTAAAACGCCTAGTTTGATCCAGGAGGTAAGCATTTCGCCGCGAGTCTGTTCACTTATTGTGGTGGCGAATGCGTGTCCCAAAAGCAGCGAGCCCAAGAAATGAGGGGTTTTCAAATCAAACATAAGAGGATTCAATTGCCAGGCAGCAGCACATCCTTCAAAATGAAACAAGACAGTAGGATCAGATAGTGGGGACCACCGTTGCCAAAAGGAGCTGTGGAAGTAGTGTAACTGGTAGCAAAAGTCCTTTATAAAATTATCGTCAGTGAATAAATCAGGTGGAAGCCATAATTGATGGGCTACACGAGCTAGTTGCCATAACCTAACATCAACAACGCCTTGAGGTTCAGGTGCGGTGGGGTGCGGGATGAGGTCGAGAGCATCATTGTAGGCCTGGTAAATCTCTCGTTTGAGTGCATCAGCAAGCTGATCGTCTTGTTTGCTCACGTGCTCTGCCAAGTGTTGGAGACCCATGTTGACAGCGTCGTTAAGCACGAGTCCTGGTAACAGACAAGAACGGACACATTCCGCGATGATTGTAGACGGTTTTGTGCGGATAATGTCAAAGGCAGCAACTAAATCACAACAATATGGTAGCAGTCTCGGTTGGGCAATCAAAGACTCAATGAGTAGTTGTTGATCCTTTGTGAGGGGCGGTTTGGCCAGCGCTGGGTCGAATGCGCGAACGGATTGCGGCGCCCCACGCATCAAGAACTGACCATCGCTTATTGTTCCGCGAATTAGACGCCAGTTATGACCTTCACGCGTGCCCGGGACGTGACGATTGAGCCACCCGTCCATAGATGGTGGCATTGGTAATACAAGGAACGGTTTCAGGTGTTAAGGGGAGTGCGAGGGGTATAGATAGGGAGTGCTTGGCAATTAGATTATTTAAGATGAGATTTTATTTAGTTTAAAGAAAAGGGAAATAAATGTGCGGGATACTCTACTGAGAACAAGCCTGGCAACTTTGTGCGATGCCAGGGTTAACATGCCTAGCGTACATCTTTTGTAGCTAATTTCAGAATCATTGTACTGGGACATGAGGGTTTTACAGTAAGTGCCTGCCGGAAACTCAGTACCATGTGAATTTTCCTTCAAAACGGGGTGTACAGGATCTGTGTGACAAACTTATCATGGAATCGTGATACACTTGCAACGGCTAAAACATTGTGTCGAATGCTGGTGGTCGCCAAATGGTTCAAGACCACATGATGGGGTACTGGCAACACGGAATTGTTGTCTTTTTCGTTCCAATTAGCATTCAAAATCACACCATCGAGGTGAGGGGGTAGCTGAGGAGGAGTAGTAAATTCGTTACTTGATAGTCTATCCAGCGCCTCTGGGTTCACAAAAATCTCTGGGATTTCATTGACGTATTCAAGCTCATTCTGGGTGGGGCTCTCATCTTCCCACTGGGTGTATTCGGACGTAGCGGGGGGAGCAATTTCCATGTAATTCACAAGGTTGCCCATAGAATCCGTAGCAGTAGCCAGATCGTCGCTACAACGCAGCTCGCCATCAACAACAAATCGGAGTCTGTGCACGCCCGGGCTAAGACGCAAGCAAACAAGGAAATCGTCGCCTTCTACATGGTTTAATGGAATCATCTGTCGCCAACCGGTAAAACTACCAGTAACAAATACCTGGTTACCGCCCTGCTTCCACTCAATAACCGTTTCAACAAGTGCTTCCCCCTGAGAGTCGGCGCTCAACTCGACCTGGTCACCTGAAGCGACGCGAGAAAGCGGTTTGTCTGTTTCCTCCACTTCAGCTTCTTCTTCATGTAAAATGCTACCTTTGCGCTCATGAGGAGGCGAAGCTGTAGGGCTGCCTACCGTTTCAACATGCTCAGGCTCGCTATCGCTCATGTAAGACCCTAACGAGGTGTAGCGGGGTACAAGTGGGACAGGGTGGATGCAGGCCATGCTAAGGGCTATTTTTGGGCCAAAATTCATTTGTCTAGATTATTTACGGTTGCCCATGTGTCACTAGCAAACTGTATATACAAAAATGACCTGATGCTATCTGTCTCCAACCGTCAATCCATGAGTCATGCCCCCACTGTCTCCCACTACCAAGCTTCAGCACCCCCCCATTCATCTTTTTGTCAAACATGGATCTGGTTAGTCGTAACTTGCAGGAAATCCTGCACAAAGAACGTCTTCAGGAGATCTTCGATGCGGGTAAAAGCCCTCGTATCTACTGGGGTACCGCCCCCACAGGTAAACCTCACTGCGGCTACCTTGTAGCTATGACCAAACTCGCTGATTTCCTTTCAGCTGGATGCGAGGTGGTCGTTTTGTTGGCAGACATTCATGCGTTTCTCGACAATATGAAGGCACCCGAAACCGTTTTGCAGCACCGCGTCAAATACTATGAGAAACTCGTCAAAGCCATGCTTGTGAGCATCGGTGTCCCGATTGAAAAACTCAAGTTTGTGGTTGGAAGAGAGTACCAGCTCACACCCGAGTACTCTATGGATGTGTACCGCCTCGCGAATATCTGCTCCCAGAATGATGCTCGTCGTGCTGGTGCTGAGGTCGTCAAACAGACCGATAACCCTGCCCTTTCAGGTCTCATGTACCCATTGATGCAGGCTCTCGATGAGGAGTACCTCAAGGTCGACGCCCAATTTGGCGGTGTCGATCAGCGCAAGATCTTCGTTTTGGCTGAAGAATATCTGCCCAGAATCAATTACAAGCCTCGTGCTCATCTCATGAACCCTATGGTTCCAAGCTTGGCTTCCACTGGTAAGATGAGTGCATCAGACCCCAATTCAAAAATCGAGCTCACTGAGGACCCCCAGACCTTGAAAAAGAAGATCTCCAAGGCATTTGCCGCCCCCGGTCAGGTCGAAGGCAATGGTCTCCTGTCCTTCCTCGAGTTTGTTGTGTTCCCCATCTCAGATTTACGTACTGGAAAACCCACTTTCCACGTTGCTCGTGACGAAAAGTGGGGTGGACCTATCACTTACCACGACATTGAGACCGTCAAGAGCGATTACGCTGCTGAGAAGCTCTCGCCCGCAGATCTCAAATTGGGTATGGTAGATGCTATCAATGAGGTTTTGGCTCCGTTGCGCGAAAAATTGCTGACTCCTGAATTCGAAGAGCTGGAGAAGTTGGCTTATCCCCCACTTGAAGAGACAAAGCCAAAGAAAGAGAAGAAAAAGAAAAACAAGGGTACTTTCCACCCTGGTAATAAGAACAAGGCTGATACTGCTACCACTGAGGCTAAGCCTACTCCCAGCACTGTTGTTCCAGAAGGCATCGCTAGTGCAGCAGATCAAGCTAGTCTTGCAGAGGTAGCCGAAGCTACACAGAACATTAACCTTGCTAATTAGATAGTTGGATTTAGTTGGCTTTATTTTCCACTCTCAAGATCTATGTCATTTACCAGATCTCTTCGAATGATCTGAAAGGCAGATGCGAGCTGAGTCGGCGAGCTGAGTCGGCGAGCTGAGTCGGCATGGCATCATGGGTGTCGAATTTTGGGTATGGACCCCTTTACTAAACAATTTTATCTATCTACTCGTCATCTTCCTCTTCATCATCGGCCTGGATGTATTTGCTTCTGATATCCTTCCACTGTTTACCCTGATTCATGTTGTCAAAGATATTGTCGAGGGTTTTGGTAAATGCCATGTCATAGAAAAAAGCACCGACAAAGACAGCGCCGACAAAGTGGCTATTTCTGCGGAAAACTGTGTTGTAAAGTCTGGTCGAGAAAGACATTTGTAGGGTGAGTTACGTGAGAGCTAATTGGTTATGAAATGCGAGTCACGTGAGGTTCAGGTGCTTGTGAGCGCGGGCTATTTGGGCCAAAAACCGCTATTAGATGCTAAAAGAGGTAAAATTAATAAATATCGCGAAACTTGTATTCCTTATTATATTATATGGGTACCCCGATACCCCTAATATCTGCACTGTGTAATTGTATATCACTATCTACTACATCGATATGTGGTGGCTCCACTGTTTCTCTCCCTCCAAATGACCGAAATGTTGGATGTGATCAATAAACAGCTGCATTCTCACAAGTCTCATGGAATGACAGCCTCGAACTTGGTGTGGTCGCTGTTTATCTCTTTGTTTATTCTGCTAGGCCAGATCACTGCCTTTTCAGTAGCGCGCAAGCGGCTTCGTTATGTTTATGAACCGCGGACATTTATGGTTCCCAAAAATTGTCGAATACCTCCGGGTCCGAAATCACTTTTTGGCTGGTTCTCCAAGGTCTACACAGAGCCATTGGCAAACCTCGTCCCGGTGGTAGGGCTTGACGCGTTTTTCTTCCTCCGGTTTTTGGCATTTCTGATAGTTCTCAACTCTACTATTGCACTTATTCTGGTTCCCACTCTATTGCCGATTCATTATACCGGGTCCGGTGATGATCACCGAGCGGAACAGTTTTTGGACAGGTTCACCATAGCGAATATCAGCGATGAAAATAATGTGCGATACACTGCACATCTGGTTCTGGCTTATACGGTACTCTTTATTTGCTTGGCATTCTTCCATACAGAACTGCGAAACTATTTCACTACAAGGGCGCGTCATCTAGTACGAACATATACTCGATACACATCAACAACTCTCCTAATCAAGGGTCTCTATCCAGAGTATACTACTGATGAAATTCTTCGAGAACATTTCGGTCATTTATCCCAGCACATTGAGCAAATTTGGTTCAACAGAGACTACAATGAGCTCGATAGCGCCATTGTGCGTCAGGATAGGCTCCTCGAACAAATCGAACTTCGCGAGTCGATGGAAATTGCTCAAAATACGAGCAAACTTGATATGTGGAAGCCTTGGGCAGCTTACTTTCAACAAAAAAATGGATTTACACTTTCAGAGCTCAACGTGATAAACACTCAAGTACAGAGTTTCCAGTCAACCATAGACTTGTTTTCTCCAGTGAACTCATGCTTTATCAAATTTAATAGTCGCCTCGCTTGCTTCATGGCCGAACGATCTATCAATACTGTAAATCGCCCAGTACCCGGCCTTTATTGTATAGCCAAAGTTTACTCCAAGGATATTATATGGAAAAACCTGAGTATGCCAACTTGGATAGAAGCACTCGTGCATAATGTCGCCATTGTACTCGATTATACGGTCATATTCGGGTGGGCCATCCCCGTTGCTGCTATCTCGGTAGTTACCCAGGTAGAATACATTGTACAGCTGGCACCTTCTTTTCAATGGATGATCTCATACCCTCAATTCTCAAGGCTAATGAACTCGGTAGTGGCACCACTCTGTTTGTCCACCTTGACAAGCCAAGTACCTCGTATATTTAGGTACCTGGCATTATGGAAAGGCTTTCCAACATTCACACTAGTGGAGCTAGATATTCAAAAGTATCTATTCGTGTTTTTGTATGTTCAACTTTTCTTGATTGTGACTTTAGCGACTGGTTTACCAGGGCTGTTGATGAGGATGGTAACAAACACAAGTGAGGGGGCGATAACTCTAGCGAGCAGTCTGCCTAAAGCCACCAATTTCTTTATTGCATACTTGATTGCTAGCAGTTTTAGCACGAGCGGCAACACTCTATTGCAAACTGAGGCTCTGTGGAATAAGTTATGGGCTGGAATCTGGGCACTGACCCCGCGTACCAAGTTCCGGCAAATGTACAATTTTCCAGGAATTTCTTGGGGTACTTGCTTTCCCAGTAGTACCAATTTAGGTGCCATTGCTTTAGCCTATGCAATTGTAAGCCCTGTTATTTTGTTAGCGGCACTTATTGGCTTCAGTGTAATGTATGTGGCCTACAAGTATCGGCTAATTTACACGCACTTGCCCAAGAGTACTGCAGATGGTGATTATTATCCGCGCGCAATATTGCAATTGTTTAGCGGTATTTACTGCCAGCAAGTATCACTGCTAGGTACCTTGTTGCTGGTGAACTTACCCGTGCACGCTTTTTTTGCTATTACTCTAATCCTTCTTACGATTGCAATGCAGCATCAGCTTCACACTGTTGTCAAGGATCTCGACGCAAAAATTCCCATTGAGCACCAATTCCCTGATGAACCATCGCCGGTAGAGACCCCGCAGAGTAGCGGCAGTTTTACCCGTCAATGGAATGCAGTTTTCAGAGCTCTTGATTTCGACTTTAAACAACTTGCACCCGAAGATCGTGAGGAATTGCCGCGTCAAGTATTTGAGCATCCTTCAGTGACCCGCAGGACTCCTTGTATCTGGCTTCCTACAGATGAGTACGGTATTGCAGAGCACCGCGTTAAAGAGATAATCGGTATGCATCGTAATATCAAATGCAGCTGCGAAGGAAGTTCCATCAATCATCAGGGAAAAATCAAGCTGAGCCAGGTTCCTCCAGACTATGATATTCTAGAGTTTATTGCTCGATGATTGGAATACCATCACGATTACTATTCTTGGAATACAACTATCACGATTACTATCACGATTACTATATCTATGAGCTTGCATCTTTGAACGGCTTTATTAGACCCACTTTCACGGCACTTTCACTGAAGACCCACCTCATTAGTCAAAAGCATGGATCAGACGCTTGGGGAAATCACGGGGAGTTATCCGTTGAACGGTATCAGAGCCAAATCTTTAGATGTTCAAATTGGCCGTACGCATTTAAGAGTTTTAGGTCCCGAGGGTGTGATTGTTGACGACGATCTGTACGCTCCAGTCAAGCCTGATGATTCAACCTGGACAGTGAGTGACGGGACCCTTCAAGTGACTCTGGAGAAAATCAACAAAGAATGGTGGCCGCACGTTGTTGTTGGCGACCCCAAAATTGATATTCGCAAACTTCAACCTGAAAAAACAAGCTTGGGCGACTTGGACGCCGACACAAAAGCCCACGTGGAGAAGATGATGTACGATCAGCGTCAACAGCAAATGGGGCTGCCAACCATTGAGGAGCAGCGCAAACAGCAAATGCTAGAAAACTTTAAGAAACAGCACCCTGAACTGGATTTCAGCCAGCTGAAGCAGGAAAATGTAAATTTCAAGTAGAAGCCTATTTAAATATTTTAAAATCCAAATGCACTGAGGTCAAACTGGGCAGCTTGGGGAGCGGCAGCCTGGGGAGCAGCAGCAGCCGGTTGAATGCTGGTGTCGGATATATTGGGTGTACTCTCGCGAGTGGTGCTATCGGTGGGCATCTCGCTATTTTCTCTGGGGGTACTTGGTGCCGGAGTTATAGCTCCACTTGGTGCCCTATCAAACTTCCATTCACCACTTGCCATCAATGCGATCAAATCACAGCCCATACGGCAATAAATACTTGACGTGCGTTCCAAAACTTTTGTTTCTTCACAACAATTTAGCGCAAACTTGGCTCGCAACTCATTGTATATCCACAACAAAACGGGATCAATAATGCTCCGTTTAGCACTTGTACTCCGGATCACAGTGGCAGAAACAACGGCATTCTTCAGGTCGCCAGTCGTCATATAGGCCCACACCTTGAGCCAGTGCTTGTGTGAGTATATATCGTCTCCCTCCACCGAATTCTGGTCGCCGCCACTCAAGAATCTCTCAATAATGTATTTGATTGACTCTCCATCATCTCCTTCGTAGACTCGGGCCACCATAAAAGCCAGTGGCAAATTCTTGAGCTGACGGGCCAATACATTGACAGCATCTTTACAGGCACCACCCAAGAGGAATAGGGCCGCTGCATATTCGTAGCGATGCTTGGACATTAGTGCGTACGCGTTCTTGAGGGCGGCTGATTTCCAGCGATCAGTCTCAAAGTCGTTGTTCAACAGCTTCATTGTCTTTTGTTGTTCAGGATGGCTGCTTGAAACACGCCAAAGACCCATCAACAGTGTCTTTTTACGCATGGCCAAATAAAGCAGTGAAACTTGAACTGGGTCACGCGTTTTGGCGAAAATATGTTTGGCCAGCTGCTCTGTTTGCTCAACTAGCACGTTATTTTCTAGCCAAAACATGAGCCCATAAGCACTAAAAGAAGCAAGGTTAGATGTAGCGCCTGCGCTCAGTACCTCGTCAAGTAGCACTTGTTTAGAGCTGGATATAGACCCCCATACAAAGTCCCGCATGTTCATTCCATTTTGCGTCTTTTGGTGCAGCCTGTAGAGCTGATAGCCTAGCATAAACTTGGTGCCATTACTATCCAGGCTTTGGTTTTGTATGCTAGCCAAACTCTGAATGACTGAGAGTAGAGTCATTTGTTGGTGACGAGTCAAATACGCCAATGCTTTATTCTTTAGCTGCTCCTCAAGCCCAGATGCAACTGTCGAATTGAATTGATGTGAGCCTTCGATGCGCATAGTGCCTAAATCAAGCCCTAGCCAGTAGTCAAGAACCACCATGTTTGGCTCTATCGGTGCGTACTTGATTTGATGTGCAAGCAGGCAAAGAATCTCACAAGCCAAGTCTGCACGGTTACTGAAAATCAGTTGAATGAGAAATTGAGGGTGATAAACAGGCAGAGGACCACTCAGCACTGCGTTTATGTCGAATAGAGTAGCGCGTTGTTCCGGTATGGTGTTACGCTCCCTGAGTAAACTGCGCACGCGCTCATCCTCAAAATTGACCTGCGCATCCTGAATGTACAACTGGTTACCGGCACCAATGACAAACGTCGCATCTTTCAGCCAGATGCTATCGCCAATATCGTGCTCGGTGTAGTCCTCGATGTTGAGCACCCTTATAGGAATCCACGCCTCGAGTTTTGTTGTATAATCATACCGTTGCTGGCAATAAACAACTACGCGTTTTGAGTAGCCAACCCCGAGCAAACACTCCCCAGTAGGAGTAGTTGTCCAGTCAAGGTCGTTGATGGGATTCTCTGCTGTTTTGTCAAACTCAATTACGTCGTTGACCGCATCCCAAATAAATAGGCGATTGTTTTGTGCGACTGCTAGCTTTTTCTTGGACGACATTTTCATCAAGATGTTTTTCGGTGCCACCAGATGCTCACTTAGCTTCAGACGCGACGACTCGGTCCACACTGGCTGACTTGCACGGATGACCAGTGACCAAGTCTGAATGAACTCTTTTGTGACCGTTGTGAGCACTTCTCGATCGTTTGGTTTTGTCCAGCCTACTGGGTCTACCATCGATGCCTCAATTACCACAGCGTCGTCGCCTGTGATGAGGTTGGAGTCTTTTAGCGCAATGAGTTCTGAGCCCTTTACCTTCCACATTGAGATATTCTCGGGGTAAACAGCTATCACATGCAGAATTGAGCTGTAGGTTAGGCAACTGACAAGCATGGGAGTTTCTTCCAACTGCACGCTAGCCATGTGGACAGCCACTGGCACCGAAATGTCCCACAGTATCAGTCTATCATCAGCGACAGTGACCAGGCTTGATTCCCACAAGTCAGCACAATCAGGATTATTCACATTCACGGTACATTTTTTGTCAAGTGTAGTTTCTCCATTGGGTAATTTGTATGATTTCCACACGATATTTTCAGTAAACCTTGTTTGAGTGAAAAGGGAATCGCCTAGGGAGCTGCGGCAAATCCGTTTGATACTCTTGATATGCCCAGTATAAATGCCGGTAAAAGTGATCTGAACATTTGCGGGTGCAACAGATTCTGGTGTGATGAGAGGTATTGACGCCGTTAGGAGCTCATCTTGTTTGTGGGCTGTCAAGCTGATCATATCCCTTTGAGTAGCGACAACCTCTATTGAATCATAAAAATTGAACTTTTTGTGGATACTGTCAAACTCAATGGGTACATCTGACCATAGATATGTAGGGACGATCAAATCACCTTGATTCTTGAGCCTGATAACGGTGAATTTCGATTTGTATGCGTACAGAATGAGATCACCTAGGAGCACAGGTGCCACAAGGGGTAGCTGTATTGATACAACTAACTGTACGTTGTTGAACCCTCTCAAAACGCAGTCGGCACCCCACACGAACAAAAGACCACTGCTACTCCATTTACACCAGCGAATATCAGAAGGCAAATTGATAAAATCAAAATCAAAACCATAAGCAGATTGCGATACACGAGACCACACGCTTATTCTGCGGGAATTGCCCTCAATGAGCACGAACTTTTGTGAATCACAAACGACTGCTTGTTTCGGTGATCCGACTCTTTTCTCCCAAAATATCTCGCCAGTAGTGCTCACAAGTCTTAAATCAGTACCAACAAGGAGCAAAAACGTATCTATCCACCTACAATCCTCTGCCACTGCCGGTAGGCTTGCGCTTAACTTCCAAGAGTCTCCGCGAGTAAAAGACTTTGTATAATCATACACAAGTACTGAATCTGTCAATAAAACACAAATTGCGCCTGTTTTGTTGTTAATATCCACCGACAATGCATCCTTTGGAAGATAAAAGGTGTGAATGAGCTGATTCTCGGCAAAAATTATGAGATTATTTCCTGAGCAATATGCAAGTATCGTCTGCGACTGAAATTCACATTGAGACAATGCCTTGGAGTGTTTTGCTGGCTCACCAGGCTGGAATCTCATGCAGGATGGTAGAGTGGTAGTTCCAGTAGCGCGGTTGGTCACGATTCCAGTAGCGGTTGGTCAGATCGTTGCTATAGAGTAGAATATAAATAAATTAGACACCGACGAGTTTGGATAATAGAATTAGGGGAAGACACAACGCCTTGATCGTCTGAAACACGCCATCCAACAGCACGTATAATTCATACAACGCAAAAGCGACCATCGCGCTCTCAATTAAAAGAATGGGCCCAATCAGCTGAGGATAAAGATCAGCAAGAGAGTCCACTGGTCTCATCACCACTGTTTTACGGGCTAGTGAGCGGATCAAGAGGGCGGACGACGCCGGACCCGCAAGGTCAACGGGTTCAGAGACCTCGGATATTGGAGTCGGCATAACGGAGCTGGAATCAGAATAATCATCGTAATAGTAGTTGTTTGACAAACTGCTGCTCTTTTTCGCTCTCCTTATCTTCTCACGCATCCGCTCTGTCCACTTTGGTCTCAATGTGAGTTGGATCTCAGACTCGGGCATTTCTTGCACCTCAAAGTCGGATACATCATAAGTGTATGCGTCCATACGGCTAAGGCCACGGGGCACTCCAAAGTCTCTAGGAGTGTTTCTAGTGTGGCCCCTAGGAATACTCAGATAGCTAATGTCTCTGGGTGTCTCTCTATGGCCTCTTTCCTCACGAGTCCAGTCGCCCTTGAGGTCGTAAACACCTAATCCCAACTGACACGTCTTTGTGGGATCCAATATTTCAGGAACTTCGCCAAAGGGTTGGTCGAACCCCATCAAATCTGTGCATGGAGTCGAATATCGAGGGACCTGAGAGATATCATCCTTGAAATCATGGCCCGGCAATAACCGCTTGAATTTGTTCATCCCGTGTAGGTATCAAGGAAGGTCCAAACAAGTGTGCTCCACAAAGAAAAGAAAAAATATCGGTAGTAATTAAGCAATGGTCGATAGTCCAGCCACCTGCATGAGATTATGCGAGCGGTGGTTAGGTAAGCGCGCGCGAACGCCTCATCCGCCACTCTGTATGGGGCCTTATCTGTGCGCTCTTGAACGGCAACTGCCATCCCCACACCATGAGCGAAGGGACCGAGAGAACTCCATTGCTTCGAGTCACTCGAACAAAGAAAACCAAGACAGGTTTGATCTGGGGCGCAATGGCCGTCGTTGTGGTTGTGTTTTTTTCTAGCCTATTGCTGCATTTCTCCAAAGACTTTAGGCATTTGCCAGGAAACTCCATCGATGTTGCCGCTCTGGAAGAAGCCATCAACACTGGCGTGAGCAATGCATCGATTGCGTCATTTGCCGATGAGTACTTTTTGGCTGGCCCCCATTTGATGGGTCAGAACAGAGCTTTGGCGGAGTGGACCCGTCAAAAATTCGCGGATTATGGCTTTAAAGCTGAGATTGAAACCTATGAAGTTCTGCGTAACGTTCCTGTTGACCACTCGGTACGGGTCCTCAAGAAGCAACGGGTTGTTGAAACTCTCAATTTGGAAGAGGATGTGCTCAAACAAGACCCCACCACCGGCTCTCCTGATCGTATCCCTACATTCCATGGCTATGGTGCTAGCGGCAATGCCACTGGCGAGATTGTTTATGCCAACTATGGGCGCAAGCGTGACTTTGATCTCCTGGAGGAATTGGGCGTTGATGTTGCCGGTAAAATTGTTCTAGTTCGTTATGGAGGATTGTTTAGAGGTCTCAAGGTCTTGGGGGCCCAAGAACGGGGCGCTGTGGGCGTTCTCATCTTTAGCGATCCTATCGACGATGGTGAAATCACTGAGTCCAATGGCTATAAACCCTACCCACATGGTCCTGCTCGCAACCCAAGCTCTGTTCAGCGTGGCAGTGTGCAGAATATTGCGCTCCAGCCAGGTGATCCAACCACTCCTGGCTATGCGTCTGTTCCTGGTGTCAATCACACAGAGCCTGTTGGCTTGCCCAAGATCCCAAGTATTCCTATCTCTCAGAATGAAGGTCTTAAACTCCTTAGATACCTCAATGGGCACGGCAAAAACGTCGATGGATGGGAAGGTGGACTCGATGCTCAGTACAGCACAGGTCCCAGCAAGGTAGAGGTCGAGGTCTTTAGCGAGCAAAAATATGATGTTGTGCCTATTTACAACGTTATTGCTACGTTAGAAGGTCATGTGGGCGAGACCGTGGTCGTTGGAAACCACCGTGATTCATGGATCTTGGGCGGAGCGGATCCAAACTCTGGATCAGCGGCTATGCTCGAAGTGGCCCGTGTTTTTGGTGAGTTATCTAAAACTGGATGGAAGCCATTCCGCACAATTCAATTCTCATCCTGGGACGGTGAGGAATACGGGCTCGTTGGCAGCACTGAGCATGGTGAAGATCACGCGTCGTTCCTACAGTATCGTGCAGTTGCGTACCTCAATCTTGATGTAGCCTGCTCTGGTCCTCATTTTAAGGTAGGTGCATCACCTCTTCTTGACGACCTAAGCTACCTGGTTGCCAAGAAGACTCGTCACCCCCACTCTTCCAAGCTCTCGTTGTTTGATTACTGGGCCGGCCAAGATCATGGCGCACAGACTTATGTTCTAGGCTCAGGATCTGACTTTACCGTTTTCCTTGATCACTTGGGAATCCCGAGTCTCGATATCGGGTTCAGTGCTGATAGCACCTCTCCTGCGTACCACTACCACTCTAACTACGATTCATTGCACTGGATGAAGCAGTATGGAGACCCCACTTTTGAGCGCCATGCCAGCGTTGCGCGTTACTTGGGTATTACTCTTGCTCATTTAAGTATTCATACCGTGTTGCCCTTCCGTACCTTGAGCTACGCTGAGTTGTTGAAACGCAGCGTTAAGGACTATTACAGAGGCAAGGATGTCAGCAATAATGGTGAATTCAAGGCTCTATTGGCGGCTATTGATGAGTTTGAAGCAGCAGCCACCACCTATGATCTCTACCTCGACCAGCTACTCGTTGACTATAACCGCGATTATGAGTGGTGGGAGGTATGGACTAAACTTAAAGTGGCTGCTAAGCTACGTATCGCCAACCTGAAACTATTTTACCTGGACCGTAGTTTCCTTAATGACGATGGTCTTGACGGCAGGCCGTTTTTCAAGCACATTGTTTTTGCGCCTGGTCGGTACACAGGGTACAGTGGGCAGATTCTGCCTGGAATTGGAGAAGCAGTTGAGGACAAAGACGACGCCAAATTAAAGGTCTGGCTCGAGATTACCCAGAATGCAGTGGAGAAGGTCACAGAGATCTTGAGCTGAGGAGTGATGAGTTCATCTGGATGAGTTCATCTTGCTGCCTTCTGTCTTATTCTGTTCTAGTATTTTCAACTCTATTTAGTAACTATTCGTGA
>JAKTWN010000056.1:0-57304 GCA_030582035.1 Wickerhamiella occidentalis
GCCCGTGCTGGTCAACGGATACCACTGCCTCTCACCAGATCCGCAGATGTGAGCTGATGAGCCATTTATGGGATGTGTATGCCCCGCGCTACTACACCCCGCACTACAAACTGGAGGATTCGCTGTTCAAGACCTCTGGAATAGAAAAAATGGTCGAGTATGCCTCTGAAGTGGAAGCGCATTTCGACGCACTGGAGAAGGAGTTTGGCAAGCAGGCCATTGATAGGCTCCCCTACTGAGTGAGTTCCGGCTCTTTCAAAGCCCTTATGGTGTTATACTACATCTAGTCCTATGGATAAAATAAAAGGTAACCCCCATCCCCTACAGAATCCCAGGTAAACCTTGATTTTCGTCGCTGAGTTCCGCACTGGCCTGAGTAACATTGAGGAAGCCGTTCGCTAGCGTGCTAGCAGATGGCGTCGTAGACCGCTACAACTTGAAGGACTGGTTTTCTGCACTGTTTCACTGAGGTGGCCATTTGGCCCCACCACCACCACCACTTGCAGTTGCCCTGCATTATATATAGCATTCACTATAAACAGCGCGCGCTCAGGAGCGCATGAGTCCTTACGACTCTCCAATAAATTATACGGAAAAAAGCTTGGCAGTGTGTGTTTATATCCACTCCAAAAGGCGCATACGTGACAATTATAGGCATCTACTTTGTTATCAAGATATGTGCCACGGACCCCAGCGATAGTAACTACAATGTCGAGCTCATCATCACGCTGGTAATATCGCTACTGAGTACCTACGGTCTCTACACCATCATGTCATTTGCATACCTGGACCCCTGGCATATCTTCAACTCTGGTATCCAGTACTTTCTGTTGCTTCCTTCTTATGTCTGCACTCTGCAAATCTATGCCTTTTGCAGTACCCACGACGTTACCTGGGGTACCAAAGGTGAGAACTCTGCTCCACAGGACCTTGGTGCGGCAGTGATTAGGAGAGAAGCTGGAAAAGATGTTGTTGAGGTCGAGATGCCTAGCGAGCAGACCGATATCGATACTGGTTACGACAGTGCATTGTTTGCCCTTCGCGAGCGTCAGCCGTTGCCAAAGTCCCCTCCCAATCTGCAGCTTATCCGCACTGACTACTTCCGTGAGATTTGTACCCGCGTTGTTTTGGTGTGGATGACTTCAAACCTGATTCTCGTGACGCTTGTGACGCAGTTCTTTAGCATCGACAACCCAGGCACGAACCGCTACCTGCAAACAATCCTCTGGTCGATGGCCATTTTCGCTGCTTTCAGAGCTACTGGATCTTCTATCTACTTGCTCCAGCGCTTGGCTAGAAACATTCACAAGGTCACTTGATGAGCAGGCAATGGTGGAGCAAACAATTCGGCGCACTCTAAAGCTCAAGGTCGCCGCGCCAGCGTAAGAGGAATACGTCTCTTCTCAAGCCTTACCGTTATTAATCTATTCAATCAACAGTAGATCAATAGACCCTACTAGTTTCGGCCGTATTCTAATCCTCTCAGCACACTATACGTCCTCCCTATTTTTGTATTTTGAAATGACCGCCGCTCATTTCCCAGCGTCAAATTTTCCAGCGTCAAAACAAACACAAAAACTCAGGGCATCTTTCTAGAGCCTCACAGTCGAAATAAAGAGGGTATAACTTTTGAAATGATTTATTGTAACCTCAATAAATAGAAAATCACAAATATATACTGCCAATCCACACTAGTTTCAGTTGTATTTTGATCCAACGTGCCACTATACGTCCTCCCTATTTCTGTATTTTACATTTTTTTCTTGAACTGTTTTTTTGCTGGTCAATTTTAAATGTTTAATAGGGAGGACGTATAGTGAGCTATGGTTGATCAAAATCCAGTCTTGTGTTTGAAAAAGTGAGATGTTAATGTTTGAATGATTTATTTCAAGTTTAATAACTAGTAAATCACAAATATATACTGCCAACCCACATTAGTTCTGACCTTATTTAAATCTAAATCCCACTATACGTCCTCCCTATTTCCATGATTAAATTCATGAAATCAATTGCATCGCGAGCAGCCACAAAATAAAATACCAAAATGAGGGAGGACGTATAGACCCCTCCAGTTGCATGAAGTACGTTTTATGATGGGTCCTTACGACCTATAACTAAATTCTATGGAAAAAAAAGGAAGTAGTATCTTAGTGGTGAGGCAGGCAGGAATGGAACACTTTATTAGTACCTCCCGAATTTTGTCTATTAGTCCTTCTTCCGATTCTATCTGTCCACCGATGGTATCAACCTCTAATCGCTGCTATTTTGCCCTTATCTAGACCTGTTCAAAGAATTATTCCTACCCTTTTAAAAGGCTTCAATTAAGTGGAACGTCCCAATTTGTATATTTATAGTGCCTGAGGTATATTATCTGTTGCTCCATGTCTATACTTGTTGTTTTCCAACAAGGTCTATGAAATATGAAGCGATACTTGTATGGCCGTGCTTTGATGCACAACCACATATGCCTCAGAGATCTTTGAATTACTTGCATTTCGAGCAGCAGCTTCACACTATACTGGCCCCCTACTGACTAATCACAGTCACCTATACACTGGCGTTTATACACACATGTTGCATCCAGATTCTGACCTGTCGCTGCGCAAACGACAAACAATTCTTGGAGATGTGACCAAGAATACAAATGGGAAAAAGCTACAGACTCAACGGTCGGTGTCGCGCCGAGTTTCGATGCACACGCGTGGCCGGTCTGTCTCGAGCCGACTGAACGCTGAGCTGCCACAGGAGCCGGCAGCCCAACAGGAGCCCCAGGAGATTGATGCATTAATGGATGATTTACAGAAATCAAACAGTGAAACACTACAGCAACAGCTAGAGCAGCTGGTGATCCAAGCTGAAGAGATGGAGCAACAAGATCAGGCAGCCGTAAGGCGCAATTACGAGACTCTAGTATCGATATCGCAGAGCATTGCGCAATTACCTCCTCAGCTCGGTAAATTGCGTAAACAGGTGGGTGATTTGGCTTCAATCACCAATGCTTTGCGGACTGATGCGCAAAACTATGAGGAGTCGCAAGAACTTAACGATGTCCGCCAGAGCCAGAGCCAAAATCAGAGTACGGCGCATCGCGCATCAATGGTTATGCTGAATAGTGCATGGCGCCAGGATTTAGTCGCGCTGTTTCGTAAAGTTGAGGGTGCTCAGAAATTCTTGCCCCCTATCCCTGGCCGTCACGTTGTTTGCGAAAGCGCAGGTTGGTACGAACTTAACCCAGTAACCTGGACCACAACTAAACCAGTCCACATATTCGTGATTAGCGATCATCTGCTAATTGCTCAAAAATCAAGCAGAACGCTGATTGTTGATCACTGCTGGCCACTTGGCGACCTTGGATTTCAAACCCGTGATAAAGCACTCCAGATTCAGACCCCATCAGGAGCTTGGGCGTATGGAAATTCCAATATTAAAGCATTGGAACAAGTATATGGGGCTCTAAAGCGTTCGAAAGCCCAGGCCCATCGTCAATCTCAGCAACAGCGTCAACACAACCGCGGTGATGGTGTCGCCTCCTTTTCTGGCGGACAATATGGCAAGCACTCACGAGTACCAAGTGAAGCTAATGGCCGACTTCCAGCACATGAAGCGGAAACAGCACGTGAGCACGCGCGAGAGCTGGCTGATTTGGACCTGAAAATCGCAAAACGGGACTGGTCTGCTGCTACCGACCTATGCCTCAAGTCTTCAATCCATGGTATTGAAGAACGTCGCGAAAAACTCGAGAACTCACTATTAGAACTTGCTTCAGAGGGTGGTCAGTCCCTGGCACTGCTGGCCTCGTTGGGCCGCGCTGATGATGCCATTACCGTGTACTTGGACCAGCGCGGCAAGCTTATTAGTGAACGGGCCACTGATGTACCCTTCAGAGGTGATATTGTGGCACATCTTTCCGAAGTAACTGTTGTCTATTTCCAGAATATTATTGCAACTGTTCGGAGTTTTTGTGCAGCGTTTCCATCGGCTCAACACGCTTCACGCGTTGTCTCATGGACCAAACAGCAGATTGAACACTATGCTGAGATTTTCAACCGCCAACTATACAACATTAGACCCGGAACCCGCGTGTATAGCCAGTGTGTGGAGATCACGCGGTGCGAAAGTGCTGAGTTGAAAAAACTGGGATTGGACATGGATTTCATTTTAGACTGGCTGGTAGCAGAGAAATAGGCTGGTGCTGTGTGTTGTCTGTCTAGGCTAAACTTATACCCTTGACGGCCAAATCTTGAAGCGTCCACCAGCTAGCTAGTTCCTTCACGCCCTAGACAGCCACCGCCCATCTGAGAAGCATTAAATTATTGTATGTATTTAGTCGTTGTAGTATTAGCGGTAATATACTCACGTCGAGTGTTGCATGTACTAGTTAGAGCATACACCCTGCAACAACAATACCGAAACCTACTAAAGCTTTCGAATTGAATCAACCCTGTGACTATCCAAAGTGAGAGTAACGTGGATTAACTCTCCAATACTAAACACATGGTGATTCTCTGTTTATATTTGTTTTCTACTTTTCTATATCTAACGGGCACCCAGACATAACACCCTATATACCCCCCCCCCTGTTTCGCTTCGCTAGCGCTCAATCAGTCATATACGCCTACCCGCCTTTACCCAATAGAAGCTCACAAAACCGAGATTGTAAAGATATGTATGGAGGTGCATAAGCGAGAGGGGTTTCTACCCCAAACTCAGTTTATTACTGATTTACTGCCAAATGCTTTCTCCGAAACGCAACTCAACCAGATTCTTCGGTAGTTGTCAATTCTTTGAATAGCAATTTACCTCTTGAAACCGGCCAACTCCTGAACTCCGTTGACAGCAAGATCGGTCGCCACGGTGTAGACGCCACACCCATCAGAATCCTTACTCTTTCCCCACCTACTTTTTTTTGGATGCTTGGTCGTCAGTTTGTGCGCAAGTTTAGCACAACCCCTCCAGTGCCACCCAGAAGACGGAGTTTTTTCAGCAAACTCTGGACCGCAACTAAATGGAGCGCTGGGTTTGCTACCACCGCCGCTATTGCTTATACGGGAACAGTGGTTTATGCGACCCATAACCCTCCAGAGCAATTACCTGTCCCCACAAACAAACAAAAGTTGGTCATTTTGGGTACTGGTTGGGGCTCTGTGAGTCTTCTCAAGGCTCTCGATACTAGCAACTACGATGTCACCATTGTATCTCCTCGCAATTATTTCATGTTTACTCCCTTATTGACTTCTTGTTCCACTGGAAACATTGAGCATCGCTCGATTATGGAACCCATTCGCTATATTATGCGCTTTAAACAGGCGCGCTCTCAGTACATTGAGGGAGAGGTTACTCACATTGATTCAGCCAATAACCAGATCACTATTTCCAGTATCGATAAAGAATTGAGCGAACAAACAGCCACTCAAACTATTGATTACGATGTACTGGTTGTTGGTATTGGTAGTGAAATCAGTACCTATGGCATTCCTGGTGTCAAAGAATATGGCTGTTTTATGAAAGAGATTGATCATGCTGCTCAAACTCGTAAGCGCTTGATGGATTGCATTGAAGCTGCCTCATTCCCTGGTGTTGATGATGAAACTCGTAAACGCTTGCTGCACACTGTTGTAGTGGGAGGTGGTCCCACCGGTGTTGAGTTTGCTGGTGAGCTGCACGATTTCTTTACTGAAGATTTACAACGTTTATTGCCCGAATACTCTCAAGACTTCAAAGTCACCCTTGTTGAAGCTTTGCCCAACGTTCTTCCCAGTTTCTCAAAGCACCTGATCAACTATACTGAAAAGCATCTCAAGGATGAATCAATTGAGCTTATGACCAAGACAGCAGTTAAAAAAGTCACCGAGAATGAAATTACTGCCGAGAAAACTCTCCCCAACGGTAGCAAAGAACAAGTCGTGTTGCCATACGGTACATTTGTGTGGTGCGGTGGTAACATGCCTCGTGCCGTCGCTCGTGAACTTATCAACTCTTTGCCAGCACAGCAGACTGCCGGTGCTCGCCGCGGTCTTGTAATTGATGAGTATTTGAAGGTAAAGGGTACTCCTAATGTCTACGCTATTGGTGACTGTGCCCAGAGCCACTATGCTCCCACTGCGCAGGTAGCTGCTCAACAAGGATCTTATTTGGGTGCTAGACTCAACGAGCAAGCCCGTGCCTATGACGCCAAGCACACTGTAGAAGAGCTCAAGGGCAACACCAATAATGATGAGCATAGCGCTCGCGCATTGCGGTCCGCACAGCGTACCTTGTCCCGTATTGGCGCTGGAAAGCCTTTTATTTACTCGCACCAGGGCTCCCTTGCCTACATTGGTAGCGAACAAGCGGTCGCTGACCTCAATTTCTGGGGTAACTCTGAATTTGCCAGTGGTGGTCGCATGACCTACTTGTTCTGGCGCAGCGCATACTTGAGTATGTGCTTTAGCTTCAGAAATAAGTGCTTAGTTGCGTTTGATTGGATGAAGGTCAGAATTTTCGGTAGAGATGTATCGCGCGAGTAAGCACAGACCCAAAATTCCCTCGCGCTGAATACTACAGCACTTTATTAAAAGCCCACATTTTCTCTTGACTCGGTATACCCAACGCGCTGTATACCTCCTCTCCAAATAGACCATAGAATAGTCAGACAGTCATAAACTGGCGTGTGCAACGCTAATATAGAGGTCTGATTTATAGATCATAAATTAGTTACTTGAAACCGAGTTTGGGTAGACAACAGGCGCTCAGACTACTGGCAGTCTCAAGTGGGACCCACCAACCGACCCGCCGAAGCCATATAAACGGGCGGCTTGTGGCACATTAACACACACAAAAACACACCTTCGTTTATGACCAGTAATCTTAAAGCTCAGAAGGCACTTCTTGAAGAGTATCATAAACTCAAACAGCAGCTTCATAGGTTTGAGCGGTTACAGGAGAAGCTGGCGCAGTGCGAACAGGATGCAATGAACTTGAATAATTTGTTGAGGAAAGCCAGTGAGGCTCCGAAAAGGACCGTCCAGCACTAGTTGATGTATATTAATTAGTTCAACCAGTAGTTAGGCATTATCAGAAGGAGCGATACTTTACTGCTTCCTGTTTTGAGTCGATTATGGTATTCCAATGAATTACTATAGAGATCAATTGAGAAGATAATAGCTAGCTATGGCTCGTACATATTCTCACAGCACACGACGCAGTCAATCGAGCAGTTCCCTCAGCTATATGGACCCACCAATAAGACGCAACGGATACCCGCCCACAAAGCAGTATACCTAACTGAATAGCAGCTTCACACTCAGCTCATGAGACTCAATCTGAGCCAATTCATACTGTCAATTACCCAAACACAACCAAACATTTATCGCTTTGTTTCATACCGCTAGTTTGTAAAAGAAAAGAAAACCTTGCTTTTCTAGTGTTTCAAAAATTAATTAGCAAAACGCATACGTTCTTTTGACATGGTCCCTTGGGCATCACCTGTTGGCTGCACTCTCAATTACGCTTTATGAATTCAACCCCTCCGTCTTACGTCATGGATCCTCGATATAGCCAGCCAGAAAGTATACCTCCGTTGCCTTCAAATGCGCATTCTTATTCTCATAATTCATTCCAACAGACCCAGAGGATAATGAAAGGCCAGAGCGCGGAACGTCAGCCAGTCGGTTACCCTCAGCAGTATCCCCAGCCGGTACCCCACAAGCGGCCTCCGTACCCCATGGAAGATACAATGGGCATGGGGCTTCAACAGCATGCCAGTCAACAACGATCTCATCAGTTGCATCATCAAACTAGCAATTCACAGCTAGCAGCAGCAGCAGCGGCCTCTCAAAAAAGCCCTCACCGGCCTCTTCCGTTCCTTCGTCAGGCCCCTAGTCGTCATTTTGGCCACGGACGTAGTGACAGCTCCGGTAGTACCTCATCTTTTCGAAGTAGTGTGCTAGTTGATGCAAAACCGACACCCAAACGGCACTATATCTGGGAGAATAGTGTACCCAAGCCCCAGCAGCTTACTATCAATCAGTTTGAAGCAATAAGAAGAGCTGCACAACAGAGACCTCATGAACCCATTGTTCAGCTTGAATATGCCAAAAAATTACTCGAAGCTTCACACCAGTTGGCTGCTCGGTACTCGGATCCACATACACCCAGCACTATCCTAAGTGATAAAAAAACCGAGCAGAAAAACCGTGAAGTATGGATTACGACTGCTCTAAAACTCACCAAAAAGATCATATCTCGTGCAAATATGCCCGATGCCGTTTTTTTCCTTGCTCAAAATTATTCTTCTGGTGGCATGGGCCTCGATGTAGATAATGTCAAGGCTTTTGAGCTTTACAGTAAAGCGGCAAAACATGATCATCCTGAAGCATGTTATCGAGTTGCTGTATGTTATGAGCTGGGGGTGGGCACTAAAATTGATACAGAACGTGCATTTTCATGGTATAAAAAAGCAGCCCCCCTTAATGATGTCAAGTCCATGTACAAGTTGGGCATGACCTATTTAAACGGAGGGTTAGGTCAACAGCGTAACTTCAGAGAAGCACTGATGTGGTTGCAACGAGCAGCTGAAAAGGCTGATGCTGATACCCCTCACGCGGTACACCAGTTGGGGCTCATTTTTGAGAATGCAAGAGATGCTCCCTCCGAGGTACCACGCGACTACACGCGAGCGTATGATTACTTTTCAAAGGCTGCTTCTTTAGGCTACTCTCCAGCCCAGGTTAGGTTAGGTCGTGCCTATGAATTTGGGGAGCTTGATAGGAGTGTTGACTCTAGTAAAGCCATGGAATGGTACACTGTAGCAGCTCAAGCCGGTGATTCTGATGCTGAGTTGGGACTTTCAGGGTTCCATTGGACTGGAATCGATGGTGTTTTAAGAGCCAGTGATACGGAAGCATTTTTGTGGGCTGAGCGTGCAGCACAAAAGTCCAACCCAAAAGCAGAGTTTGCTTTGGGGGTGTTTTACCAGCTGGGTGTTGGCGTGCCAGTTGATCTAGACAAGGCTCGTCAAATGTTTATCAGGGCGCACGAGAAACGACACCCTCATGCTCTGCAGAGGTTAAGGGAATGTGAACGTGCGTAGTGAGGGGATACTCAAAAAAGGGACTGTGTGATATGCGGTACCTCGCTCATACAGGCTGAGTACTGGTAGGCTAAGCTCTGCTGTTATCTTCTGCCCTGAGAGTAGATCGCATCTGCGTAAAGTTTACGCCTTGAAATCGATATTTATTTAATTCTATAGAGAATCTCATGGAATACGCGTGTAGACAGGTAGCAGCAGCTTACCATGGAAGCGGGAAAGGGGCAGAGCTTAATCGATAATTACACAAGACAAAGTGATCTTCAGCAACGATCTGATACAATAATGCCTTGCTACAAGCCAAAGACTAGCTACAATATCTGGGATTTGGGGTTGCCTCTTCTGTGGTCGGGTTGCCTCTTGTGTGGTCACCACCTGCCATTCTGAGCACATGGTGGTACCATAAACTATATAATCACCGCGGCTGCTTCCTCACTCTTTTCATGTTCATTCTACTATTTGCTCTCGCACTAGCCGAGAGACTTGAGCCCTATACTGTAGCTTGTGTCCAACTAGCTGCCCAACAGCACGACTGGCCATGTACCGATATGCAGGGTGCTGAGCTTCAGCAATGCCTTTGCCAAATTCCAGAGTACCATGAGCTAACTTCAGAATGTTTGAAGATGACTGGATACACAGATAATCGAATCTGTTCACTGCCTGCTTCCAATATCACACATCTAACTATTGGCCTTGATGAATGGAAGTACTCACAAGTTAAGGAAAGGGTACAGCTCGTTGCAGCTCAACAAAGTCTTGATGCCACTCGAATCAACAGGCATCGCGCAGACATGTACTCAAATGGTTTGTTTATCTATTGGCTAGCCCTCACGCTGGTATTTGGTGCCTTGAACATGTGGCTATGGTTGATGCCTCAAACATACATAAAGGTTTCCCAATTAAAGCTGATAAAGTTGATACGGCGTGAGGTCCAATTTGGTCGCCGTCTGCTAGGGGTTGACTCGATAGAGCTCATTATGATGGCCGGGTTCTTTATACTCAACTTGTCATTCCTGTTTAGCCGTATACCACTGGTTACTGGACATGTTTCGCTTCCAACAGACTATTTACAGCGTCTCAAGCATACTGCTGATCGCGCATCTTATTGTGGAGCCAAAATGATGCCCCTTGTGATCTTCTTTGGCGGACGCAACAGTTGCCTCATGACCCTCACGGGCTGGAATATCAAGCGCTACAACTTCTTCCACAGATGGATTGGACGCCAGATGCTTTTGAATCTGATAATTCACGGGTGCTGTTATACTAGCATCAAAATCTCGGCGCATACTCTAAGTAATGCTATGAAAACCCCGACTTTTCAATTTGGTACCGCAACTCTGTGCTTGTTAGCACTTATATTCATACAGTCTCTGCGCTATATGCGTAAAAACTATTACGAAGTGTTTATTGGGATACATATCACATTGTGGCTAGCAGTATTTGCCATGGGGTACTGCCATGTTCGCAAGATGCACTTTGGGCGACAGGTTTTCTGGGCATCATTAGGTCTTTGGTTAGCTGACCATGCAATGCGTGGCTTCAAAATTGCTATTAATGGTGGGTATTCCAAGGCCATGGTGACTGTTCATGATGACAAAGTGGTAGAGGTGGCCGTGCGGCTCGAAGGTCGAGAGGACCACTGTGGGACATTTGCATTCGTGAACTTTGTTAATCTACAATGGTGGCAATCTCATCCATTCAGCTATTTCTGTGACGGAGACTACATGCGGTTCTTCATCACCCCTCGCAATGGTATTACCAGTAGCGTCAATCGGCTCGCGCAGTATCGCACCCCTCAGGTTTTGATAGATGGCCCCTATGGTACGCGTCCAAATCTTGAGATGTTTGAAACCATTGTTTTTATTGTAGGGGGTATTGGTGTGACCTCGATCATCGGCCATATTCGCGTTTTATTGCGCAACAACCCCGACAAGCGTATCCACCTGCACTGGGCAGTCAAGGGAGCAGCGTATCTTGAATTGGTAGACTACTTGCTACAAATGCTCCCCGGTAATCTCATGGTAAGCGTCTACATGTGTACGACAAAACAATTGACTAGCGTTGAGTCCATCAATAACAGTGTCTCTTCGTTTGGAGTCAAGAGCTACCAGAGTGAGCTTCTCTACTGCCTGGTGAAATCTCGCCTAAACATCCGCGAGATCATTCAAAGCCATATCTATGAAGGTAGTAAGGATGGACCTATTACAATTTCTGTGTGTGGACCCCCATCAATGGCTAAAGAAGCTTCAGCAGCCATTTACGATTCAATGATGCAAGCTCCTCAGTTTATTGAGATGTACAATCACAACTTTGGATGGTAAACAACGATCAAGAGACACCCGAGAGTACATAACTTGAGTGCAATTTGCACAATTATATAGTATAAGTTGACGAATGAAGTGGTTAATATCAGAATGTAGTACCTTAAACTGTCAATGGAATTTTATCAGCTCCAAGGGTTTTGAGTTTTCCATTTCACTTGCACTAAATGTCCTCCTACAAAACACCCCCTTCCCCCCTAAATCCATGACCTGCATTGCATTGCATTAAAGTGAAATTTCATTAGGTAAATTTTTTTTGCAATGAGCGATACGCTAGAGGAACGGTTAAATCGTCATAGCGATTCGTTCCAGGGATTATTATCGCTAATTCCTGCCAAATACTACTTTGATGAAGAAACACAAAACCAGTGGAATCGTAAGAAAAGCTCAAAGGGCGATAAGAGAGAGGCGAAAAAGGCTAAACTCGATCCGCTAAATGGGTCTTCGGCTGCCGACGAGGCTAAAAGAAGAGCGGAAATGGCCGCTCTAGAAGAATCTGATTCCGATGTTTCCGTCATATATGATGATAATGGCAATGAGATTCGCCTCAAGCCCGAGGAGGACGACTTGAGTGAGGATGAGCCTACTGATACACCAGCCAAGCAAGAACCTAAAGCCCAGGTAAATGCAGATAAGGGTGAAAAAGTTGCCAAGCAAGACCCTAAAACTCAAGCTAAGGCTGCCAAAGGTGATAAAAAGTCACAAGTAAAACCAGACCCCAAAAGTCAAACCAAAGCAGCCCCCAAAGCAGCCGTAAAACCCAACAAACCAACTAAAGCTAAAGCTGGTGTTGCTGCTGAGCCCACAAAGGAGGCAGGCTCCTCCGAAGATGAGACAGCAGCCACTGCGAAGGCGGCAGGAATTAATGAACTCCGCAATAAGCTCCAGGCACGGATCAACCAATTACGGGAGAAGCGTAAAGCGCCAGGCACTAGTGCCCCTGGAGCTCCTAAATCACGCGAGGAGTTATTAGCGGTACGGAAGCAAAAGCTCGAACAGAAAAAGTCCCAGAAACGTAAACGTGGGGATGATAAAGAACAAGGCGAAAACGCTGCTGTGGCTGTTGATAGTGAAAGCGCAGACGCTGCCGATACTGGTGATGCATCTGATATTATTTTTGGTGGCGTGAGCTTCAAAGACGGCCAGAAAGTTGGTAAAGACTTGTCACTAGCCGTCGATAAAAAAATCAAGAAACGTACGATTCAGGACCAGCTCAAGGTTCTGGAGCAACGCAAGTCCAAATTAGAAGACCTCGATGAGACCAAACGCCAGGATATCGAGGAAAAGGCTAAATGGAGTCGCATGATTTTGCAAAGTGAAGGCGCTAAGCTCAAAGACAATGAGAAGCTTCTGAAAAAAGCGCTCAAGCAAAAGAAAAACAAAAAGCTCAAGAGTGAGTTGCAATGGAACGAACGCAAGCAGAAGGTTGCCGAGGATATCGCTGCGCGTGAGGCCAAGCGTAACCGTAATATTGCCAACCATACTGTGATCAAGCATACCAAGGGCAAGAACCAAAAGAAAAAGTTACGCCAGCGTGCTGGTTTTGAGGGTAAAAAGCGCCGTAAGAATTGACGGTATGTAGTCTCAGAACTAGCTAGTTTAATTTATGGAGGGGGGAGCGTATCTACTGACCGCAATACCCTAGCTTTCACGACGAGTACCATCTCTGTGCAAATTTCAAACTCCCGGCAGACTGTCGAAGAGCATCAGTATCGTTCCGCCGCTCACAAATTATTATTTATTCAAATCCCTGGACTTGATAAATCGCTGCTGGCAGCTTTTATTTGGTTTAGGGTGGTCTTAATAGACCCCTGCATTCAGTAGGCGCCTCAGGTGCGTCCTGATCTGTATGATGCCGAGCATTTGGAACAACAAGGTGGCGTCATTAGCTATTTGCCCCGTGATATACCTCTTGACTATAATCATATACATCAGGAGTTTCCAATATTATTACAAGTGAGCCATTTAATAGTCCCTAATAGTCCTTTCAACGTGTTCAGGCCTGAACCCAACATACAATGTCTCAACCGTAATAATCATAATATTAATCACCCTAAAACCATTCACTTGCAAGAATAAAACCCCTTGTTATTCCTTTGGTATTTGCCTTTGAATCTCCTCTGCTTTCAGCCTCTTATGTTATCGTTTCTAGAGATCGTTATCAAGGCCGACTCGTCCCCGTATAGAGTTCGACAAGAACTGTATGAGTTTTTGACGAATGATGGGACAATTCTTGGCAAAGTGTTGCCATTTGTTGCTTTCAGCTTGGGCCAGTTTGAGGAGGTTTTTGTAGTGGACAAGAAGAATCGGACGCTTCAGTTACAACCATTCAAGTCGCCCGAAGCCAGATCCAAGGGAATAGCACAAGTTATGGATCAATTGCGTTCTGAAAAAGCTTTCGATGTCCTGCGAGGGTGGCGAGATGAGCTGTACCCTGTTTACGTCAATAAACGCATATATTTCCTTGTGGAGCGTAGCGGTGCCTGCTTATTGGGCCTTGTTACATATGGTGTACACATCAATGGGTATATTCCCGCTGAAGACCCCTCAAATTATCAGCTTTGGATTCCTCGGCGTAGCTACTCAAAACCCACCTTTCCAGGAATGCTGGATAACACCATCGCTGGAGGATTAGGCCATCCCCATGGTCCGTGGGATACATGTCTGAAAGAATCAAGTGAAGAGGCTGGTCTTGATCCCAAGTATACAGAGAAGAACTTGACTGCGGTTGGGGTCCTCACCTATGAGTTTGTCAAGGTGAATACTCTTGATACAGAACAAGGCGTTTTCCAGCCAGAGTGTGAGTACATTTATGACCTTGTATTTGATAAAGATACTAAGCCGCACCCAGAAGATGGCGAAGTCCATGAATTCAATTTGATGTCTGTTCAAGAGGTCAAGGAACACCTACAGCGTGGCGAGTTCAAGTATAATTGTGGCCTCGTGCTAGTGGATTTTTTTATTAGGCATGGAATCATTACCCCTGATAATGAGGAAAACTACTTGGAGATTGTTCAACGGTGTCATAGAGCACTACCTTATCCGCTGAGATAGAGGTTTAAGCCCATGAGATATGTTGATGCATCTCTCCATTTGATACTATATACAAGAAAAGAACTTTTATTAGTTCGGAGCCCAGGTAATAACCCGAACCATCCACCATGGACCTATGTACGTGTGCGCTCGCTACGCCGGTAAAGTGATCTGAGAAGCAGTGAATAACGCTGCGATATAGATAAAATAACCCCAAAATCCCATAAATTAGATTGAAATGCATTACCTTCAAGGTATTTGATTACTTGTGCGAGATGCAAAATGCGTGAATTAATGTGTGAGCTTCACTGTGGTACAATTTCCAATGGCGTTTTCGGTCTGTTTCAATGCGGTCATAAAGAAGAGCCTTTGGTTAATCTCCACAAATGCTTGTCCTTCTGTGGTCTTACCTCATAAACTCATCCAACTGCCTATAAATATCCTCCAGCGCATTATTATCATCTTCAACGAGACAGATAGTTAGCTTACCACCGCTACTACCCACTGTATATGCCAATTTTTCGAGATCCCAATCTTGTTGCCATCCCAAAGCTAATAAATTACTCAAGTTCAGATTGATACCCGAGATATCATTATAACGGGTATAAACGGCGGCTTCTTGACCCAGTGAAACAGTCACATCATCAGGAACCATCACTAATGCTTGCCCATCCCATACATTTGCGAGGGCTGCCGAGTATTCCGACGTATTTGGTCCTTTTAAGGCGCTGTTGGTACCGCTTGCAGAGTCCTCACCACTTTTAGGGAAAAATTGGCGCTCTGCAACATTAATGAGCTCACCATTATATCTTACGACACTGATTGGTATTTTGGGCTCCGGCACGCGCTCAGAAATTTCCATTACTTGTCGTTTACGATCTTCCTGCACTAATAATGATTCCAGAGTTTTGAACCGTAACTTGCGTCGAGTATTTGTGATAAAAGTCAGCTGAGGGCTCTGTGTTTTTAGCAAATGTTCTATGAGCTGCTCCAGGGGCGTCTGCTTGGTGCCATTCGAAGATTGAAATAGTTCGAGCTCATCTACAACCAGCTGCGTGAGGTTAAGGGGTACCAAGCTCGGATCGAACGAGAGGTAATCCAAAAGACGTTGTGGAGTAGCTATTAAAATTGCAGCATCTGGAGATTTATGCTGCTGTTCATCGAGATCAACCTGCCCAGTGCGATAAAGTGTTTTGGAAGAAATACCAAAAGTTCCTAGTACTTGTTGGTACTGTGAGGCCAAAGTAGCAGTAGGAACCAGAATGAGCCCACTATTTGTTGTTTGGCGGCACCTTTGAGCTAAACTGATGGCAGCAGCAGTACTCTTGCCGAGTCCGGGTGGAGCTTTTGCCAAAACAGATAAACCTGAAAAATTTGAGCCAAGCATTTTAGTTTGAATGGGCTTAATTTGGCTAGGCAAGTTTATGAGATCCAAATTCAATTGTTTAAATGAATTTATGAGCCTTGGATCATATTTCATGTGAAGGGAGTGTAGCGACCTGCTTGAGAAATTAAAGTCTGATGACTACAGTACACAGAGACTGGCGAGGGCTGAACAAAACTAGCAAGAATAGACTTGTCGGTGCTATAAACTTTATAATTTGCTGTCAATAAAATTTCAGGTGCTGTTTGCTATTGGCTTTAACTTTTTCGACGTATCATACGCAAGCTATAGTCATTGGAGGCAGGCACTATGCTCAGTCTTTACTTTGATGGTCCTTTCAACCATTACTAACACCCCCACTACCGAAAAGACTCCCTCCCATAGCAAGCATTAGGAAAGCATACTAGGCGACCACACCACTTTGAAGTATTCAAGGCAACCCCCCCACAGGTATCACCCCACACACCTTTTAGAGAAATGGGACCCGATTCAAGCCCTGCGCCAATTAGTCCTTTGATCCAACCCCCACAAAGTAATTCATTGGACCCTATTAATTTACTTAAATATGCATTTTGGCTATCGTGGAGCCTACTGCGCACAGCGCTTGGCGGTCTTGCTGGCTGGACCATTGCCTGGCTAAGCCAGTCTTTTTCCATCACCCTCAAAATGAGTACGCTTGTTTTCATAGCTGTTTTGGCCATTGCAGCTGCTTGGGCGCTTGTAAGGTATCGCCTCCTTACCATGTATTCACGCCTACCGATGGACGAATCGGACGTAGAAGACGATGAATTGTGGCTTGATGATCAGCCAGTTCAGTCATTCAGCTATTTCGATGAGTTTCTCGATGCAATCAAGGTATTTGGGTATATCGACCGCAAGGTTTTTGACGAGCTAACACGCCATATGCGCACATATCGTATAGATGAGGGAGAAACAGTTCACTTGCGAGATTTAGATGGGTTTGCGGTAGTCATGGACGGATCAATGCAGCTTTATACCACTGGCACAGGCAAAAACCAGTATCAGTTGATCAATGAAGTCAACAAGCCAGGACCTCTCTCTTCATTATTTACCATTTTGGGGCATCTTACTGCTCAAGTGGAAATTGACAAGAAGTTTCAAAATTCTGACGTTCCAGGTATGAGTTTGAACGATAGCGGATTGTTTGAGGATAAAAGTACTCCAGAACCCTTGGAGTCACCGCTGAATACCTCCGTTTTTGCCGTAGCAAAGAAATCATCACGAATCGCAGTGATTCCAGCGTCCACATTTACTCTTTTGGCACGCAAATACCCCATTCAAACGTCAAATATCGTTCAAGTGATTCTATTACGCTGGTTCCAAGTGACAGTCAATTCATGTGGCAACTTTTTCGACTTGATTGAGCTTGTGGTTAGAGCAGAAATCAAACTCAATGAACATTCGCAAACTCGTATTCCGGCATGGATTAAAGAGGGTACTGTCAAAAGGCTCAAGCACATGGCTGAAGAAGAACCCGAATGCAAATCGTTTACTCTCAAACCGCGAAAGCAAGTCAAGCATGGTCCCACCATGCCCAATGGTCGTGATATTCATCATGTGAGTGTAGAGGTAGATAAGAGCTACCCTGGTGATTTGGTCTCCAATGTTCCCATTCTGAGTCGCTCAAACTCGGTTTTTGATCAACAAGAGCTGATTGCAGCTTTTAATGCTGCGGCCCAAAATAAGGGTGCGCGAGACGATAGTGAAGACGCCATCAGCCGTAAAGTTCTCGTCGAAGAGATGTTCAAATTGATGGGCTTGGATGGTAAATTCGCTACCCAACGTAATAAACGTGAATCTTTTGTGATTAGCGCTCCTAATTCACCTCTATTAGGGCAGCACCGCTCCATTCCTTTCCTAAAACCTGACATCACCGGTAATAGTGAGTCCTTTACTACTTCTGAAAGTTTTGGGGTGAGCTACGAAGAGCTGGTGGACCAAGCTTCGAACCAGATCCAAGTGATGATGTACCGCAAAGATTCGACTCTCAGCAAAGAGAATGACAAGTGTATGGGTCTTTTCTACGTGATTGATGGTACTATTAGTGTTTTTAACCACGGAAGGCATCTTTACGATGTACAATCAGGTCACATGGCAGGTTATCTCGAAACAATTGCTTCACAGCTTTCGTACTTTGAGTTGAGGGCAAGTACAGACGTTGTGGTGGCGCGCTTGCCCAAGAAAGCATTTGAAGGCCTCAGCGATAAGTACCCACTTATCTATTTGTCTACGGGTAAAGTACTTGGTCAACTGCTTGATCGCGATATGCTACTGCTCAACTACGCACTCGAATGGGTACACTGTCGAGCTGGCGAGACACTTTATCGTGAAGGTGCCCAAGCTGATGCCATCTACTATGTGGTAAGTGGCCGAATTCGAGGGTTTATAAATCGTGAGGATAGCCGCAAACCAGACCTCAAGGGTGAATATGGCCAAGGCAGCTATCTGGGACAGCTGGAAACGCTCGTCGAGGAACAATACTCGTCATCGGCGGTGGCTATTCGTGAAACAGAATTGGCGCGGATTCCTCGAACCTTAATTGAGTATCTGGCCCAAGCCTATCCTGAAACACCATTCAAAATGACAAAATTAGTTGCTCGTGAGGTTAAACGCCGTGAGAATAAGGAAAATCATGCTGCCCTGGCATCTCTTTCCAGTGGTCAAGATTTCGCTACCCTGGCGATTTTGCCTGTAACTGAGGACCTGCCAGTACATGATTTTGCTCAAAAACTTGTGGGTGCATTAAAAAGGAATTCGCGAGATTGTGTGATGCTCAACCGCAACGGTATCCTCGATTATCTGGGCAAATACGCATTTAGCGGGTTGGGTTCTCTTAAATTGAAGACCTACCTCGCTGGCCTAGAACAGCAGCATGAAACTCTAGTCTATGTTGCTGATGATTCTAATATAACATCACAGTGGACACAAACATGTATCGATCAAGCAGATTGCGTACTGTTGCTGGCTGATGCTAATGCAACACCCACATTCAGCGACTATGAGAAGATGCTAATGAGGTCGAAAATTCATCATCGTTGCCATTTAATTTTATTGCATAACGAAGAGACCGTCAAACCAGGTGTCACTGGTATGTGGCTCAAGAAACGTACGTGGGTGAGCACACACCATCATATTCAGCTTGACTTTGATAGCAAGCCGGCCGAAGCCCCACAACGCCATAACGGCAAACGCGGACTGCAGACCCTCAAGGAAATAAAAGACAAAATAAAAAATGAATTCCAAGACCAGCGCACTAGCCGTCCGGTAGCAGTTAAAGCCCAGCACAACCACTATCGATTTAAGAATGATTTCCAGCGATTAGCTCGAATTCTCTCTGGTGAAGCGGTTGGTTTAGTACTTGGGGGTGGTGGTGCTCGTGGACTTGCTCATATTGGCGTTATAAAGGCTCTTGAAGAGAAAGGTATCCCTATCGATATGGTTGGTGGCACGAGTATTGGCTCGTTTGTGGGTGGTCTGTACGCAAGCGATTATGATACTCTAAGTGTTTATCGTCGTGCTAAAAAATTTTCGGCTCGCTTTGCTTCAATTTGGCACATTTTGCTAGACTTGACGTACCCGGCCACCTCGTACACAACAGGACACGCGTTCAATCGTGGTATCTGGAAAGCGTTTGGCAACTCTAGAATCGAGGATTTCTGGCTTCGCTACTTCAACAACACCACAAACATCACTCATTCACGAATGGAGGTCCACAAGTCTGGCTATGCCTGGCGGTATATTCGTGCTTCTATGTCGCTAGCTGGGTTGGTGCCTCCTATCGAGGACAAGGGCGAGATGTTATTAGATGGTGGATACATGGATAACTTGCCCGTTAAGGAGATGCGAAGACTGGGTGCCAAGTACATTATTGCTGTTGATGTCGGGTCAGTGGACGATACAACTCCAATGAACTACGGCGATTCACTAAGTGGACTTTGGGTTTTGCTTAACCGGTACAATCCCTTCAGCACTCACCCTAACATCCCCAATATTGCTGAAATTCAGGCTCGACTGGCCTATGTTTCGTCGGTCAAAGCGCTTGACGATGCCAAGAGTGCTTCCGGGGTGGTTTATCTGAGACCACCAATTGACTTGTACGCTACGCTTGATTTTGGAAAATTCGATGAAATTTTGTCGGTAGGATATACTTATGCGATCCGGAAGCTAAGAGAACTGGAAGAGACTGGTGAACTTGCGCAAATTGCCGGTGTCAAGGATGCAAAAGATAGATGGGTTCCTGAATTGGAACGCAGGCATTCATTCTAAACGGAAGCGCACCTTCAAGTTTCAAAGTATATCCTGGCACTGCATATTACGCACATGAAATCTGCAATCATATATCATTTGTTCATGTATGAATATCTATGTTTAGACGCAATCATCCTGTAATATATGCTTAGCTTCTAACCAAATTACCCCTCGGACCCAACAGACACTGTAGTATATAGTACCTCAAAATATATAAAAAAACACATTCGCTGATACGACACTGGCACTCGAATTCGATTTAGGTGCGCGTGCCATCTATTATTTTGTTTTAAACTCCATTGTTTGGGCGTGTACTTGGATGTTTGATAGCTTCCAGCTCGGCCCTAAATCTGCACTCACAGCGGAGGTTTTCGCGGCACCTGCAAGATTAAATACGTGACCCATTAATGTCTCACCAAAATAACACTATCACCTCTCACAAACAACATTTCACTTGTATTTTTCACGGTCTTGATCTCATTGCCTTCAAGTGTGTAAACGGTCTCCTCACATTGGCCGAGAATCATGTTGCAGTGTTCATCATAAGCGTGTAGCGTGCCGGTAAGCTCTCTATTACCACGAAGTTTGATAATGACTTGCTCATCGAGCAGCGCTTTAACCATATCTAGCGGTGACATGACTAAGGATGTGCCTTGGGCTTGACTTTGACCGTTTGGCGATGGTCACTTGAGCCTTTTTCCTTAGTCAGATTTTCCAAATGAGACGGTTTTCAAGCACAAGTGCCGCGCTCAAAAGAGCTTCAGTGAAAACCGCAAGACCTTTAGAATTACGGCCACCTGTTGAGGCTCGGGTATCAGATGTCAAAACCAGCGATTCACACCCTCTTTGGCAATTTTTCACCAATAAACAGGCTCTTCGTACCCCCGAACAAGTCTCTAATATGGGCGAATCGTGGTCGGTACAGCAGCTGCGGCGTAAATCTTTTGATGATTTGCATACTCTGTGGTATGTCTGCCTCAAAGAGTGGAACACTCTGAGCAGAGAGTCAGCCGTCATCCGTCAAATGCAATCCCGTCCTGGCCAGGATACTGATATCAACTCTCAACCCAGCAGATTCGATGAAGCTATTGGCAGCGTTCGTACTTCAATGCAAAATATTCGTGCAGTGCTTGGTGAGCGGTACAATGCATTCCGTCGTGGTGAGATTGAGTTGCAGGACTCGAAACCTCAGCTGCTCGAGGAGTTCTCCCAGGAGTTTTTGCAAGCAGATAGTAACTCTGATGCTGAGGTTGCTGGTCAAATGGAACGGTTCCAGTATGCCTTTTATGGTATTAATCCTCACCTCCAAGATAATATTCCCAGCGAGCAGGTTATCGAGGGCGTATATGAGATGGCAAAACTCAAACTCGAACGCTATGCGGGTGAGGAGCTAGACTCAATCAAAGACATTCGCGAAGCATTCGCTCTTTTCACCGCTGAACACTCTCCTGAAGGTGTTACCGAGGCCTGTGAAACAATCAAGCAGGTAAGAGAGTCGGGAGCCGTGGTTGAAGATGAGGTACTGGTTTTGGCTGAACTCATCAGTGCCACCACCGCTCAATCACCAGCAGTTGATTTCACAACAGAGGCTGAGGCTGAGGCTGAGAAAGATGAAACTAAATAGTGTATATAGGGTGTTGATGGCTACATAAGCTACACAGCCCACATAATGAATTAAAAAGGATTTACATGAGTGGAATCGTGAGTGAAATCGTGAGCGAAACCATGAGCCCAAGAGATGTGAACAGGGCGTGCTGCGAAGCTGTACTTTACTTGACCATGGACAGTCGCACGCTCTTCGAGTACCTCCTTGAATAAAGTAGTGTAATGTTTTGAGTATGTGCCCAGCATTAGGTTGTCACAGAGGAGTCCCTAGGGCATGGAATTAGATGCTAAGGCTTGACGATCTCTGGCCATTGTATTCAGCGCATTGATTAGTTTTAGCGCATGAACTGCACCTGCCAGCCCTTACTGAGCCCTCTGCATCCCTCCACTATTCTCTACCTCCCCAAATCTGTCAAAAGGATACAACACTCTCACAGCCTTTCCAATGACCAATCCGCGACTAATTGGCCCAAATGTATTACTGTCTATTGAATGAATGTTGTCTCCTTCAACCCAAAGGTGATCCACGGGAATTTTCACTGTATCCTCAGGGTACTCGCTGGTGGCCCGTGGACATATTTTCTGGCCACCTACCGCCAAAACACGCTTCACAAGAATTTTATTGGGGTCTAAAGGGCTCGAGAATGCTACTATATCCCCTGATTTGATTCCGCGAGCACCCCTAATACCCCATTTCCTCACCCAGATCAGATCAGGTTTGCCTAGCGATGTATCGGGATTGAGGGCTGGTTGCATGCTTCTTCCTGAAACCCACATCACTTGACCAACCGTTTGGTTAATGGTAATTGCTACAGGGATCCATGAGAGTGCCCATATTGTCCTACTCATGTGATTACGGGGTGGGTTGGGTCAAAGTGCGTGAGTCGAGACCGCTGTGGGACGCGTACACACGCAGCGTACTAAACGTCATAGGGCTGAAATATTGCAACGAGAAGAATTAAAGTAAAATATTATATAAAGTTATTCATTTTGTGGAAGGAGCGGAAACATCAGACTCAGCTTCAGGCAATGCAAATCCATCATGGGCCTTCTCCTGGATTTCAGGGCGCATCTGAGGAGATGTGCGGACAAAGTAGTTGTGTACATCGGGGCTGAACTCCATACCATCATCGTGGTCAATATTTTCGCCCAACTTGGCAGCCTGCTGCCTCTCCCAGTCAGCGCGCATATCATCGACACGCTGCTTGTAGTCAAGCTCGGGGTTGTAGTTCTTACCAACGCCCATCATGCGCTCCCAGAGGGACAAGTGACGAGGGCAAATGGCAATACCGTGATACTCGTTCTCACGGCCAGTTGTGATGTAGTGCCAGCGGCGGTCAAGACTCTTGAGATCCAAACCGGTAACATCTGGCAACCAGATGAGGGTGATAAGCATACCGGCCAGACCGAACCAAGGAACCATGTAGAACTTTTGACGATCAGTCATGTAGTTGTAGGCAACACTGGCAACGAGGGCACCAGCCTTACCCCAAGCGGCGCCGAAACCATGGGCAGTGGCACGGATGGGAGTAGGGAATACCTCAGCGGCGACCAAGAAGGTGACGGCGTTAGGACCAAACTGGTTGAAGAATGAGGACAAAAAGTACATAGCCTGGAACTCATGAACGTGAGCCTCACTGGTATAGTGCTCGTAGGCAAAAGCAGGCACAACAAACATAATGAAGCACATGAGGAAACCAACTTGCATCATAGTGTTACGTCCATAGAAACGAGAGTCAATGGTGAAGGAAGCCAAGTAGTAACCAGCCATGGAGCAACCAATGTTGAGCAAATTGTACAGCCAGTCGTTGACAACACCGCTGGACTTGGAGTCTGGGGTGATAACCTTGATAAAAGTACCCTGGAAAAGCTTATTACCATAGAAAAAGACATCATTACAGAACCAAGCAGCACAGGTAGCGAAAAGACGGCCACCCTGGTGAGTGAACAACAGCTTAAGACTCTGGACATCATAGCCGGTAACATTAGACTTGCCCTTTTGCTTCTCGAGCTCAGAAGAGACATTGGGCATCTTGTAGGTACGGAAATAAACCAACCACAAAGTACCAATGGCAGGAATAGCAAATGAGACACGGAACGTCCATTGAACAGCGACCTTAGAGTAAGTGTAGGCTCCGTTAACAAGGTCAGGCTTAGCAGTACCATGGTGGAAGATGATCAAAAGCAAAATCAAAATACTCTGGTTAAGGAACTGACCCCAACCTTGCATAAGGAATGCCATGGTAACTTTACGTCCACGATGAAGACGGTCGTCTGCGGGAGAAACGCGATTGAAGGATGAGCGCTCCATACCGGATGTAGCCGTCATGGGATACTCACCACCAACACCGATAGAGTAGAAGAACAGAGACCAAGCATAACAGATAACCCAACCATTAAGCGAAGTACCCCACATGGCAGTAAGCATCAGTAAACCAACAAACATAATAGCAGCATCCTGAATAAGACCGAAACGACGGCCAATACCATCACCAATCAAACCGACAAGGACTTGACCAACCATGATACCCAAAATTTCCATATAATTAACGGCGTAAGTCCACTGCAAGTCGCAGACACCAGCCTCGAGAACATGAGCCTTAGAGCCCCAGCACTCGGGCCAAGCAATGGCAAAGAGACCTTTGATGTTACCAATTGAGAAAAGTACGTAACCCTCGAGCAACAAACCGGCACCAGGGATGACGGCATTGCGGAAATACCAGGAGATAGGGGCAAGAGGATCCTCCTTTACCATTTGCAAAAAGTTGCCAAACTCGCGGGCAACTTCCTTACGCTCGACATTAAAGTTGAATTTCATTTGCTGCAAAAGGGGCAAATCAGCCCAATAGGTGCCCTCAGGAGTGTAACTATCAGCGGGGTTGAGCAAGTAACGGAAGATTTCCTTCTCATCTTTATCACTAGGATAGCGAGAGTAAGTAAGTTCGTCGTCAATGACACGGCCATCGACGGTATCATACTCTACTGGGCCACTGGGCACAGGGATACTGGCAGGCATCGGGCCATGGTGATGCACTGTGTGATCATTACGATGGTTAGGCATCTCTGATTGTGTATATGCCTAGCTGGAGTGCTTGTGTGTGGACTATCACTGCAGAGGGATCGGTGTCCATTATATATCATGGTTTAGATCAATGCGCCCTGCATATGCATCCTGCATGGCGTGGGAGCGGCGACAAAGATTTTTGTCGAATAGGGGGCGTGCCAACCCCACGTGGTGGCCATGACGTAAGCACCTGCATGTAACTGAACCTATTTTTCTTGTGTTCACAGGTGGAGTGGCGGGTAGATGACGTGAGACCTTAGCAGAACCTTCTTCATTGACCGATTATTTGTATGCTTTTATATTCTTACGTCTTTATTTCAATTTCACGTCACTGAATTATCATGCGTATGCAGACCCGTCATATGGATTATATAATTCTTTTACCGGGGGGTTTTTTTTTTTCAATCTTATCGCCATCATGAGTTTGGAGCACAATCAGGAACCTATACAAGTATAATAGTGAAAACGTCAATGCGACCGGATTACCTTACCTTGAAGAATTCAAGTCAGAAAACGGTATTTTTTCCAACGTTTATCGTGGTTGTAGTGAACAAGCTGCGGCTTTGATCCCGTATTCGACGTATCAAAGAACTCACAATACTACGAGAAAGCCCAAACTATAGTACTAGCTCAAATTACCAGCTCATAGCTTGATTTTTCCACTCAATTGAGCTGCCAAGGACTAGTGTTCCCTTGCATATGCACATGCACCTTGTGCATCTCGGTTGACTCCCACGTGCCCATCATCTAAACGTCCCACGTGGGTTATGACTCCCACTTGGCAGCCAAAGCCCAGAGCAGCCACAGGTGTCGAACATAGCTATTTAAATGTCAGGGTGATAAACTTTTATGTTTCTTGAAACTACTGTTTAGCATTAATTAGCGCTGATCTTTCTGCGAGATCTTGGATGCGCGGTGGGTCAGATCTACAGCATCCGCCAATTATACGTGCCCCACGTGAGTACCAGTCCTCAATATCCCATTTTGCTGCATGCTTAGGCGAGGGCTCATGCCACAGTTTAGTCTGAGCATCGTAAATTTCGCCCGAGTTGGGATAAACAATCAATGGTTTTGAGGTACATTCCTGGAAATGCTGCAGAACATTACTGGTGTCTTTGAGCGGAAAACAGTTGGCCCCCACTACAGGGAAAACCCCTGCATTTTCCACTGCTACCCCAAGAGGTGTTCCGTCGACCAGTGCAACTGGTCCTTCTGATTTTACACTAAATGCGATCCATGTGGGATACTGAGACTCTTGAGCCAATTGAGCGATTACCTTGAGCTCTTGAAGGGTGGGGATAGTCTCAAACAGGACAACGTCTGGTTTACCACTCATGACGGCATTATAGCGGGGCTCGTGAAAGTCACGCAGCTGCTGATCAGTAACAGAGCCATAATCACCAGTATACTCTTGCCCTCCACATAAATAAGCGCCATATGGTCCCAAACTAGCTGCCACGAACTTTGGCTGCTGCGCTTGGCTTTCATCCGCAGCATTCCGAGCAAGCTGGATGGCATTGATCATTGTGTCTCTTGTTTTCTCATCAGATTGGATACTACTGAACCCAGGGAATGATGCCTGATAGGTTACGGTGGTGACTATATGAGCCCCTGCGTCGTAATAGGCCTTGTGCATACTTTGCACCGCAGGCTGGTCGTCTACCAGCGCGATAGCAGACCACAGAGTGGGGTGAAGTTTTACGTTTTGATTTTCGAGAAGAGTGCCGCTTGCACCATCGAGAATCAAAATTTTGTTTGGATCAAGCATGTCAGCGAAAGGTTCAGTGACGTAGTAGTTGGGTGGGATAAATGGGCGCTAATCTCACGCGGAGTAGGATCGAGAAACCGTCGTTTCATGTGATTGAGCACGCACACTCATACTTGGAGTAGGCATACCTGAACCATCGTGTGCATTCTCAAGGCGAAACCGTCTTGAGGTTCCATCCACCAGTCCCAACACTCTCTGCTTGCCCATCGAGTGAACCAAGCTTCAAACTTCTTCTTCTGCTGGGGACGTTTGACGTTCAAGTTGAAGTCGACCCCAACGCTGCTACCTAACTAATTGATGACCAGCTATCATACATAAATAAATAAAGCGAGTATGCAAGATTCTCCAAAAGCCAATGGCTAGGATAGAGCGGTGATGAAGCTGGCACTAATTCTGGCACAAATAGTGGCAACGATGTTTGTTATTCACGAGTGACACTGACAAGTAGCACTAACAAGTTACTGGCATAGTGGTGACCCCAAACCAGCTTTCCAACCGTGTGGATTGCACGCATACCTGGATGTGTATTCGGCTCGCCAACGACTCCAGCAGAAAAATTCGTAGATGCTTGCCACTTAATCACTTGTGAGAAATACACATTTATTCCACCCTTTCACCCAGCATGGGAATCGCTGCTCTCACTTTTTTCCCGACGCAATCCGCCTTAGATTCTTGAGCTTATCGCCAAAGCTGGTTTGTTTCACCTCTTGTGAATTCTCTGATGGTGTTGTGCTTTTGCGGTTGCTCTTGAAAGAAGAGGTGCTTTGACGCTTAGGGTTCTGCAGGGGCACCGCCGAAGAAGCCGGTCCACTCTTGTCAGGCCTCGTGTACTTCGGGCTCAACTGTAAAGACTGACTATCGGAACCGATCTTGTCAAGGGAAGAGAGCTCATTTGCAGCGAAGTTTTGAACAATTGAGTCAACGTCGTCTTGTTTCGACATAGGAAGATGACAAAAAAGTGAGGTGGTCCCTTGAGGGGGTTGTGTGCAAGACTAAGACAAGAAAGGGTCTCGAGAAGGGAGGTTGGGTGATGATTTTTAAAGTGTACAGTAACCTGCAGCAGTGGGAGACGTATGTCTGATCTATATATAGAAATGAATGCTGGTTGTTTGATATTGTGGAAACTAGAGCTCGAGACTTCAGGGTTTTATTGGATGGTATGCATGTTGCCACATATATGCAGAAAAGTAGAGTAGGTCGTTTAGGTGCTTTGACTCTATTCTAGCAAGATGTTAAAGCTTCTTCCAGTTTATACACATTTCAAGCTAATAAATAATTTGATATAAACAGTCCTCGCTGCTTGACAACGCCAAAATTAGGCCCCCTAATGACGCATAGTTGTGGCGTGTGCAGGTAGCAGCCCAACCGTTTCAGAGCCATATGATACTGCATACCAAAGTAATGGGCAAAACTCTTTGAAAACTGATATGAAACTCATAGTTTTTTAATGCTAGAGGCCCAATTTTAACATTCTTTTCCCTGGTTCTCTGCTGTAGCAACACCCCTCCCTCCCCCTTGGCTTGATCCCCTATCAACCCTTCTACCATTTACATAATGGAGAATAAACGAGACAAAAGGAGGCTCGCGATGGCCAAGCGGCTGCGGTCACTCAACGAAACATTCAGCAGTGAGCGAGACGTCCATTACAGCGAGATGCTGCACTCACTTCAATGCTCTCTTTACGCACTTCATGTCGGCAATCACCCAGAATTTTTGGAGAAGCTTGCAGATCTCGAGGAAGAACGAGACAATCGTCTTGTAGAGCTTTATTTATGGGAGAAATACCAAACTGAACAGGCAGAGCAGCAGTATAAGCAAGACCTCGAGCAAGCCAACAATGAGTATGCACAGATGTTGCAGTTGGTTAAGGATAAACTGCGTGTTCGACTTGAAAGCCAGCGGAAACGTCTTTCTGAAGATAGATCTCTTTACGATATCAGCAATGATCATAGCTTCTTGATGGCATGTGCCAATTCCTCCTTGCCTACTCGTGGCGCACAGTTCAATAGCGCTGAGCGCCGAATGCTTCGTCGCCGTGATTTGAACGATGACATTTCGGGTGTTTCTGGAAGTGAGTCGCGGTCTAGGCGCGCTGGTCGTCACGCAAGCCAGACTGCTCAGAGCGATCTTGAAACGACCACTGACCGTGACTTGGAGGGATTGTTGCAGGATTTCGATACTACAACCACTCGCCACGTTACCAAAAGTTTTCAAGGGCCTAAAGTGCTCAAAGCAGACGATGTGCAGAGTGATTTGAGTATGATCAACTACAACGTCAAGAGGTTCAAAAAGTGAGCAACGGGTGATCTTTGGGTGTGTGTATGAGATCTAGGGGTATAGAGGGCATCTGCACATTAATAAATACCTCGCTTGCCCCCTTTAATCAATGGCTCCTCAGAGTGAGCTATTGTTTGCCTCTTGGTGTTACACCAGCTCTGCCCCACAGACCCATGCACATCTACTTAGCGTCTTCAAATCCCACCCATTGATACCGCATCAACCAACTATTCAGCTCTGTGATGTATCTACTTATTTAATTGACTGCCTTTAGGCCTAATCCTGAATGAGTGCATTTTGTGAATCTGACTCCTCTGGTTAGTTTTCATCTGCATCGTGCGACCGATAATTTCTCCAAGTTCCAACCTACTAACGTGATTTCTCAAGTCCGGTCTTGAGACAAATATGGCACCTCCGGGTGAACCTGTTCAGGTGGTAGATATCGAGCCCATGGCGTAGAGATCGTGAGAGTATATCTCGTGTGAGATTCAAGCTACCTTTTGATAAACCCATCAAGAGTTCACAATATCTGTTTTGAAATTGATGGGTATCTATACGTCCTCCCGATTTTTACCACTGATGGCCGGACGGACGGACGACGCAAAAAATGGCCGAACCTGGAAAATTAGGGAGGACGTTTAATCCGTATACCCCTGGTTATTTTGCAGCGTTTAATAATTTAATGTTCATTTTCGTAGTAAAAAGCACCTTCTGAAGGTTTGTAAAACAATAACTATCTAATTATAGCTTTTTGTGTACACGCTATGGGCATCCATACGTTCCCCTAATTTTACCAGCGGCCGGACGATGTTTGCCCCAAGAAAAATTGGGGAATCTTAAAACATGGGCAGAACGCTTAATACTCACATCGTGCTAGCTCTACAGGACATGGAGATTTCCAGCTTTTGGCCATCAGCCCATTGCCAGTGGTTTGTGACTAAACGTCCTCCTTAAATTTGCCCTCGACCTCGCCCGGCTGCATGCATGCATGGCAGCGACAGGCCTGCGAGGAAGTTTGTGGGCAACACGCTGCAAGCGTTCCACCCTACTGCAATTAAAAGGCTAAAGGGGAAAATCCCGAGAAGAATCCCTAGATCTGTGAGTGTCTGCCTAACTCTGCGCATTCTCTTCTAGATCATGTCGTCAAAAATATAATATAATACTAACTCTAAAATTGAATTAAATTGATGAGCGCACTCGTGTACTCCTGTAGTAGGTTCAGTGGCTGGTATGTATCTTATTCTGCACCCTCGAAATGGGACTGTTGGTGTGAATGTTCATCTAAACACATAATCGCTAGTCCATGCGGTTGGCGAGTATACGAAAGCAGGACTAGAAGCGGTATCGCTGAATGCAGGGGCGCTGATAGCACTAGCAACTCCTGTAGGACCAACAGACTGGAGCTGGCTAGTTGCAGTAGCCGACTCATCGTGGTTTGCCGGAGCAACAGCGATTTCCATATTATCAAAATCGAAAACAGCATAATACTCTCTAGCAAAATAGTTTTGACCGAAAATACACTGGGGAGAATCGTAAGAGATACGATAATAATTGCCAATAACAGCATCACCCTGTAGGCGGTTATCATTCTGATCCATGAGAATATATTTGAGAGGGAACTTGAGTACAACAGCACCGACATCGAGAGCAATGCCTCCTTCACCTTGGTATTGAATAACGGTAACCCATGATGCATAGCCAGCCTGGAGCGCTGCAGGCACCTTGGAGGCTGTGGTCGCGTTATAAAGATTGGCAAGAGCACCTGAAATTCCTGCAGGCATTCCTCCGTTGATAGAACCAGTGGCAATAGTGCACCTGGTCATGCCTTCTTGGAGCAAAGCACCTCCAAGCTTGTCATCGTAGGCGTAGAATCTCCGGACAGAAAAACTGACACCATCAGAGCCAGTCCCCTTTTGAGATTCATACAAGGGGAACTTATACAAAGGGCCACTGAATTTGGTGCGGTCAAGACCACCGAATGTAATAGACCCGACGTCATCTGTGCCCATCCAAAGACCAAAGACACGGGTATTGATCACTTTGGCACGCTTCATTGCGTTCAAAAGAGATGTGTCCTGGGTATTAGACGTGTAAGGGGTGGGCCAAAGAGAAAGAACACCATCGAATGCCTGAAAGTTGGTGTACTGCTTGGCACTATCTCCAACGCCAAACCGCATATTCATGGTAGTACCAGCAACTGTCCAAGTGTCTGTAAACCAGAATCCATTAGTATAATCTACAATTGCCTTGTTGAACTCTCTGTAAGACTGGGTGGTGTTGACAGCAGTGCTACTTTTCTGGTAGGCGGAAGTTTTGAGGTAGGATGAGCGAATATAAGTATCAACCATCAGGTTGTAGGAGTTTTGCTCCTTACCGACGGTGATAGGGAACAAAAATGCAGGGATAGGAGGCTGGGCTTCCATATTGATATTGACTGGATCACCCGCGGCTCTGATTTCCAGACCACCATTCTTTAGAGGATAGTTAAAGACTTGAGAGTCATCAGCAAGTGCAGCAGCGAAAAGCGTGAGTGCACCCAACTGCATATTGAGTAAATCTATAAAGTGGTATTTCTCACATTAATATTTAAAATTGCTTATATATTTCCTAGCCCTGTATGCATGTTTATGCATTCGCATGCACAGGTGCACATGGCAATGCAAGTACTACCAGACTTATTTGTATGTTTCACATGTCCGAGCGTCTGATTATTTACATTGCTGTGACTCCGAAACCATTTAAAAGCATGGTGGTCGATGTTTTTGCAAGCAGTATGCCGCCGTCACACCATATGACTATGTCAAAAGATTATCCGAGCTAGGCCCGGCGATCATATCAGCCAAGCTTGCTATATTTAAGTACTTGCAATAGACGCATTATAACTCTTGACGATGAGATTTTTATTAGGATTGATATGGTTCACCTAAAGTGGTTCTATGTTAGGCGCTCAGACAGGGGTGTCTGAATTAAGCATTTTTTTATAGAAAGGGGCAGGCCGCCTCCAAAAATGTCGCCAAGCTGCCATGCATATTCGCTGACTAGCTTCTCCCAAATAGGTAAAAATCATAAAAAACCGCATTTAATGGATAGAGTGATTTATTTCTCTCTGGATTAATGTGCACCTTTAGCTCGTTTTGTCTTCACGGAATACTTATCCACGCAAAAGTGCATCACTGCGTATTGCGATAGCGACGTGATGGCGATAAATTTAGATCAGAATTAGTTTACTAGCTCTATTCGTGAGCTCTAGAGTCTGGTAGCCTTTTGATGTCCCTATACGAGCTTAAGAGCTGCCGAATGAGCTTAAAGTGCACTATATTTTCGCCAAGACACTTGATCGGCTTGCACTGGCTCAAGGGATAGCTATCTACGTTACTTGCTGATCAGGGCCGCCCCCACGGCACTGAGAAGTACTCAAGCGTGATCGGTATCACCGTAGACGACACGCTGCCGCACGTGTCAGCTTCTTATCGGCTCTACATGTGCCCACTTTTTCCTGCTAATTCCTATCTGAGGTTGTTCAATTGGGCCAAGTTTTTGTGCCGAGCTTGAATCGTCAAGTTTACCGAGAAGTTTCCTATGAGAAGGGTCTCAATAATAGAAGTTTCTGTAAGTTTATTGTAATTTAAACTCAGTACAATCTCTTTATCATGGCGTGATTGTAGACGGCAATTAGCTAGTACACCCTGTATCTGCTAGTTTGTCTGCAACCATGCGACTATCGCCTGAAGAGCAGATGAAAATCAACTGAGGTACTCTTGAGCTGTTCCCAGGATTTTCAGGGACTATAATCCAGCGGCAGTGGTTTATAATATATTACAGAAATTGGCCAGAATGTCAGGTGCTACGGATTAGCGGCAAGTGATGAACTCAAGGGGCTCCTACATGTCATTACAGCGGATACTGTGCCGTATTGTTTAGGCCTTTTAAGATCTAAATAATTACTTTGTATTTCGTGAAACATCCAAACTGTTGCTTTCATTTGCTCCTGGCTTACCTAGGAAAGACCCATATTCACACTTGAAGCTCAAACGTCATCAATGTTATCAGCACTGGCTAGTGCGGCCAGTCTTCTTAAACGAGACTCCACGGACGCGGATTCGCCATTGGATGGAAATATAGATGCTGGCTCACAAGAAATTATTCAATCATGGGCGCTGCTAATCATTATCATGCTGCTAATCATCTCATTATGGACATCATATTATATCCAGTCAAAACGGATCCAATCGATCCACGAGTCAACTATTTCGATCTTCAGTGGAATGGTTGTGGGTTTAATTATTCGGTTAGCGCCAGGGCACGCTATCCAAAGTGATTTAAGCTTCGACTATTCCTTGTTTTTCAACTTGCTGCTGCCACCCATTATTCTCAACTCAGGCTACGAGCTAAATCAGCGGAATTTCTTTAGGAACATCTTCTCGATTTTAGTGTTTGCGCTCGTAGGTACATTTCTCGGTACAATAATCCTCGGCACTCTGATTTTTATCTGGACATTTATCGGCATCGAAGGAATCAGACTCAATTTCGCAGATGCAATTGCTATTGGTGCTACACTAAGCGCTACTGATCCAGTCACTATCCTTAGTATCTTCAATGCGTTCAAAGTGGACCCGAAACTATACACGATCATCTTTGGCGAATCACTACTCAATGATGCTGTTTGTATTGTTATCTTTGAGACTTGCCAGAAGTTCAAGACCGACACCAGTCTCAAAGGCACATCGATTTTCAAAGGTATTGGAATTTTCCTGGTTACATTCACAATTTCGCTCCTTATAGGTGTGTTGGTGGGGATAATTACTGCCTTGGTCCTCAAGCATACTCATGTTCGCAGGTACCCTCAGGTGGAATCCTGTCTGGTGCTTTTATTTGCATTTGCAACATACTTTTTCTCGAATGGATGTCATATGTCGGGTATTGTGTCGTTACTTTTCTGCGGAATTACACTCAAGCACTATGCATATTATAACATGACGAGACGGACCCAAATTGCTGTAAAATACGTTTTCAAGATCATGGCCAATTTGTGCGAGAACTTTATTTTCATCTACCTTGGCCTCTCCCTCTTCACCCAGGATGAACTGGTGTTTAGACCACTCTTGATCCTTGTCACTTGTGGAGGAATCTGCTTATCGAGATGGTGGGCCGTGTTCCCGCTAAGTGCTTTGATCAACAAATTCTATCACCGGTTTGGATCGCCTGCCGCTGAGGACGAAATTCCTCACCAATATCAATTCATGCTGTTTTGGGCCGGACTTCGGGGTGCCGTGGGAGTAGCACTGGCAGCGGGTATTACTGGTGACTATGCAAATGACCTCAGAGCCACTGTACTGGTAGTAGTAGTACTCACTGTCCTGATATTTGGTGGTACTACTGCCCGTATGCTTGAAATTCTCAATATCCGCACTGGAGTTGAGGGCGAGGACGATTCAGATGATGAGTTTGATATAGAGGCCAGTAGACCAGGCCCTTCAAACGGACCGTCGGGTGGCCCTTCGGGTGGTCCTACAGGAAACTCTGACGAATCATACTATAGGGCACAACCTTCAAGCTCAATTGCTATGGACCCACTAACCGAGACAGGGTCGCGCTGGTTCAGTGAGCTCGACACACGTATTCTCAAACCGGTTCTTTTAGATACAGACCCGTAAATTATTTAAATAAAGCTGATCTATAACTTATATGCTGTACAGCTGTAGGACTGGTACAACTACTCCTCCTCATCCTCGGAATCGCTGACTTCATGACCTAAATCTTTAACCTTGGACTTGTAGCGTGCTTTGCCCTCTGTCAAATCATCGAGTAGTTCCATTAATTCATCCAAAGCAGTACTCTTGTCATCCAAATCTGCCTTGAGCTTCTCAGAACCCTCTGCTTTGGCTTGTGCATCTTTAAGCTTTTGCTCGTACTCCTGCACCTTTGCAGTTAATGCTTTAACCTGGCTATCAAGCTTATCGGCCACTTGTGCTTTAGCCAACATCTCACGGGATTGGGTATTGACTGATTCAAGCTGAGATTCAAGATCAGCAACTTGTTTTTGACTTGCTTGGACTGATGATTCGGAGGATCGCTGGATTTCGGAGAGCTTTTTCTCTAGATCATTAGCTCTAGTATTAGAGGCTTCGGCCTTTTTCTCGAGATCTGCAATTGTGGCTTGGAGTTTAGACTGAGAGCTCGCAGCCTGCTCTGTAGCAGCTGTATGAGCAGTCAGTTTAGCCTGAACCTCTTTGAGCTTGGTTTGAGCATCGGCAGACTTAGCCTCAGCTTCTTTGAGCTGCGTTTCAAGAGAACTGATTTTTTCGGATTCCTTATTTGCTGCGTCCTTTGAATTTTTAGTCAATTGTGCCTCAAGTTCACTGATTTTGTCCTTGGATTTTGTGCAAGCTTCTTGAGCCTCCTTTTGGGCTCTCTCAGTCTCTTGGAGTCTCTTTTTTAGATCCTCAACAGTCGCTGTGCTAGAGTTCTTGGCAATTTGAGCCTCTTTCAGCTGTTTTTCAAGATCAGAGCCCGATTTTTTGGCAACCTCTTGAGACTCTTGAGCTTCCTTGAGCTTCTTTTCAAGATCGCAAATTGTAGCAGCAGTGCTTTCTTGGGCCCCTTTCAACTCATTTTCAAGCTCACGAACCTTGGACTCGGAACTAGTAGCTTGGTTTTGTACCTCTACAAGCTTCTTTTTGAGCTCATCCTGTCCAGAGCTGGCAGTCTTTTCGACCTCTTTGAGCTTTTCGAGTTCACTCTTGAGGCGCTGAGAGTCAGATTCACTAGCGGCAAGCTTTTTCTCGAGCTTTTTGAGTTTCTTTGCGCTGGTCTCGGCTGCTTTAGAGGAGTCAGAGAGCTGCGACTCGAGTGCCTTATGCTTGGCACTGGCATCCTCCGCCTGGGCTTTCTCGGTCTTGAGAGCTTTCTGGTTGCTCTTCAGCTCATCAGCCACAGTGCTTTTGACGTCCTCAAGCTTTTTGTACTCTGCACTAAGATCTGCGAGCTCTTTCTTCAGGGCTTCAACTTGGGTGTTCTTAGCATCGATCTGTTTGACTTGAGTTTCGAGGTCACTAATTTTTGTATCTTTGGCGGTGATTTTCTCCTTGAAACTACTAATAAGTTTCTCCGACGCACCCTTGCTAGAGGATTTAGTGGCGTCAATCTCGGCCTCCAAGGTGGAAATCTTATCTGCGTGCGATTCCTTCAAATTCTGTAGCTCAGTTTGAATAGTCTTGATTTCAGTTTCAAGTTCCACAATCTTGGTTTGCTTCAGTTTGCTTTCTTCAATTGCTTCTTTTACTTTTTCGTTGGCAGCAGAGAGCTCTTTATCGTAGGCATCTTTGGCAGTGGAGAGCTCTTCATTGTGGGCATCTTTAATGGTTGACAGCTCCTTAGAGTGAGCTTCTTTAGCGCTTTCGAGCTCTTTCGTATGACCCTCCTTAGCAGCCTTTAATTCCTTAGCATGCCCATCTTTAACACCATTGAGTTCCTTTTTATGCTCATTCTCGGCTGCTTGGTACTCCTTTTGGTGAAACTCTTTGGCACTTTTGAGTTCCTTGGCATGTGACTCTTTCGCCGCTCCTAGCTCTTTTGTAGCATTTTCAAGATCAAAAGTAACTTTAGTATGCTGATGCTTAGCAGAGGAGAGCTCAGAGGCAGCCTTTTCATGCTCTTTCTTCAGCCCATCCAGCTCTGTGATAGTCTCTTCCTGATCTTTAAGGACTTTTTGAGCTTTCTCAAACTCTATTTTCAGTGAATCATGTTCGCTCTTGGCATTTTTATGTTCTTTGAGCTCTTTTTGTGTCTGTTCATGTTCATTTTTCAACTTATCAAGCTCATCCTTGACCTTTGAGCTTGCCTCTTTATGGCTCTTTAGCTCGTCACTAGCTTTGGAGTGGGTGGCCTTCAGCTCATCAAGCTCGGCCTTCATTTTGTCATGTTCTTGCTGTAGCTCTCCCAGGACCTTTTCATGCTGCTTCTTGAGGACAACGCCCTCTTGCTCCTTGGCAGAGAGCTGGTTCTTCAAATCGATGAGCTGCTTTTTCACGCTTGCGAGTTCTTTTTCAGCATTATCTTTCTCATGGCTTAGAGTTTCAAGAGATGAGGCTGATTTTTCACTTTGCTCGAGTTCTTTGGTTTTTGTAGAAATCTGTTGCTGCAATTCCTTTACCTCAGTCTCCATAGCTTTGCTCTTTTCCTCAAAAGCACGTGTCTCAGCAGCAAGTTGATTCTCGAGAGTGCTTGCAAGCTTTTTCGCAGTCTCAAGCTCGGGCTTAAGTGTGTCCACCTCAGTTTGCAGGGCGTGCAGCTCATCAGCTGCTGCCTGAGCCGATTCGAGCTGCTTGAGCTGATCAGCCAATTGCGCTTCAAGCTCCTGCTCACGTTCAGCAGATTTTTTGCCATCTTTTTTCAAATTCTCCAATTTCGTTTTCATGAGTTTAGTCTCGCGCTCAAAATTGGCGATGCGTGTATTGGCCGCTTTGAGCTCCTGCTGGTATTTTTCCACGTCCTCAATTGCTTGCTCAAATAGAGCTTCGTCCTCCTCTTTAGACTTGAGGACCTCGGCTGTTTCCCGTAATTTCGCTACCAATTTATCGTTTGTAGTCTTAAGCTGAGCAGTGGAGGTACGAAGTTCAGTAAGCTCTTTATCAATAGCAGCTTTAGAGCTTTTGAGCTCCTTTTCACTGGCGGAAATTTTGCCATGGTCAGCTTTCAGCTTGGAAAGCTCTTTATCAGTTGCTTCTTTGGCTTTGGTGAGTGTCATGAGCTCGCGGGTCATTTTGTTGATACCTGTTTCGGCGCGCTCTTTGGCGTCGGATAATTTATCGAATTTGGCCTGAAGCGACTTGTGCTGCTGTAGAGAAGTTTCTCGGCTTTTTCGAACCGATTCAAGTTCAGTAACAGTAGCAGCATGAGTTTTCTTGAGCTCGGTAAGCTGGCTAGCAGTTTTCTCCAACTCCGCACTGGTGCTCTTCAGCTTAGACTCGAGGGATTGGTGGTTGGCTTCAAGAGAGTTTTTAGATGCAACTAGTTTAGCATGTTCCTCTTCAAGGGAGCTGAGTTTGGTGCTGAGTTCAGTCTTGGTAGCTTCGAGCGTTGCAATGGTCTCGACTTGTTGGGCGGTAATTGTCTCGTATTCTTGTTGCTTGGCTTTGAAATCCATTTTCAAATCTTCAAACATTTCAAGAGACACGCGTGAAGTTGGCTCGAAATCGGGAGCCTTGTTTATTGATTTTTGGATCCGCGCGATATTTTCACTGATAAAGTCATAAAATCCTCGCTCAATGAAAACCTGTGGTAGACCGTTTTCACCTCTCTGGGCTCCCAAAACACCTCTATACTCACGATAATGATGTGATTCTCGGAATCGGCGTACCTGCTGGATAAATTGGTCTTTACCAAGGGTTGAAATCAATAGCTGATAAAAGCTGGAGCGTGAAAGAGGGGAGTCTTTGCTGCTGAAATCATATGCAACACCCAATAAAATAGTTGCCAAGGACTGCACCAATACATTGGGCTTGATTTCGCGGTTAGCCACTACACAGTTCACCAACCCTTGAATGACGGCGCTCTCTGCTAAAAGCTCGTTAACAGCAGCAACATCATCATATAGCCAAACAGTCAGTAACTGCAGATATCCAAGAGAAACAAATGGCTCACGGTAGCTCAAAGATGCTAGCAATTGTGATCCTATGCTTTGGATAATGGGCGAGACTTCTTGGCCCAAATCGGGGTCACCAACCTTGATCTCAAGCACTTGATCCTTGATTGCGTGAGATTCCTCAAACAGATTAATGAGCAATCCACAACAAAACCAAACCTGAAATGGATTAATAGTGACACTCTCATTGTATTCAGCTAGTACCGAAACCAAGTTACATGGCACGTCAGTCTTGTACTGGCGAACCTGTTCCTGAATAAACTGTTGTTGCAACGCATGGTTTTCTTTGAATATTGCTTCCAGACAAAGAAGGCATGCACCCCTCAGATCAAATGTCTGTGCGGTGTTGAGAGTGCACATCCACTTGAAAAGGGCATCGGTTACGGGCATGATTGCAGGGTCGCGCAAAATATTCAATGAAACGCTAAGGTCATAGTATGGTACATCGATCTCGACAAATTGTTGCTGGAGGTCCTTATTAGTCCAAACTAGCGATGCACAAGTCACCAGTGCTGCTGTGCGAATCGATAATGGAGAAGTGGATCCAAATGCAAGCCTCAAGGTTTTGAGCAAGAAATTCTTGCCAAATGCAAGTTGATTAGCGGCTGTAGCCTGGGCACCAGGGATGCAAAACAAGCGGGGCAGCTGAAGTGCCGCGACAATATTAGTGATTGCAGATTCATTTTCGGGAATTTCACTGTCGAGTAAATCAGCGAATTTATCAACCAGATTACTTTCGCAAAACAGCTTTTGGTTACTGACATTGTATTCGATCAAATTGCTGAGAAGCCCCAAGCAATCCTCGATGATTTGCTGAGTTCCATACGCAAGTCCTCCTTCCTCATTGAGGATATTGAGAACATGATCAAACGTTCCCTCGAATGCAACGAGTTTTTGAGAGTCAATGTCACTCTCGGTCAAGTGTAAAAGCAACAAAATACCTTCGTTCCTGATCATTTCTTGGGAAGATTCCAGAGTCCGCACAACAAGTGAAATACCGTTCGGAGCAATCATTAAGCACTCGCGTGCACGATCAGGGCGATTGAGAACAATGGCACTGATTAGCTGAAGTGCGTAAAGAGTAGTAAACACGTCTGGCTGCTCATCGACAAACGACAGTAATAGCTCAATATTTTCCGGGAGTTGTGTAAACCGATCAGTCAACAAAAGCGAAATTTCATCTCCATACATAGGTTTCGAGTCACTGGTACTAGCTGGCCTGCGTGCCAATGGCGATAGATACGTTTTATGGCGCTCGCGTGCTTTACGCGCCGTTTCAACAAGATCAGTCTTTCCTGTTTTGATGAACAGCACAATTAACGTCTCAAGGCAGGCACGACGAAGCTCTTGGTCATGGCTATCGGTCTTGAGGGCATCAATAATTCCCTGGAGACCCGAGCTGGCAATAAGCTCTCGATAGTTGTGGGAGAACCCTTTTAGCGCGAGCGCAGCAGCGCGGCGGTCTGCAATTTCAGTTGAATTACTTAGCCTATCACACAAAGTGATAATTGTGGCCTCGGCATTTTGCTGTTTGGGCTGCGAAAGTATAGTTGAGAGCATACCGTTCAAACTGCCTGAGCTGGCTGTACAAGAGTTTGGGGAGGGAGTCTTGGCTTGGTGGTTGGAGACGGCAATCATACAAGGTGAGTTGATTTGCTGGTTGGAGACAGACGTTCTGAGTTCATTGATGTGATTTTACTGGTCAATTCACATTTCTCTAGTATATATAGGCTCAGATTTATGTCTTTCCGCGGTTTCCATGATGTTCTCTATTGAGTGCACTAGATATAGTTGCAAGATTAACCCCCAAAGATATGAGCTTGGAATTCTTTCAAAATGGTATTGGAAAGTTCTGACATGGTGGGGTAACTCGATACAAAATTTAGTCAATTAAGGTTCTCGCCTCTGTCATTGAGCATGTCTGTTCGCTTATGTGTGTCACACCCTAGCGTAATGCACTATGCAGGGCAGAAGAAAGTCACGCACTCATCTGATGTAGAGGTAGCAAAGTAATTGAGCCATTTACACCAAGACTGCGTATAATCACAATAGTGCATACTGACTTTAGAGGGTTGATCGAGCCGGTTTTTCTTGAAAGGTTTGTATACAAGTACTTGTGGGGAACTTATAGGGGTTTTGAGTAGGTCACAGGAGTTAATAAACTACCAGTAACAGCGGTCTAATAGATCAAGGGTCACAAGTTCTCAGAGCTGGCCTTTAATCCTTTTTTGTGGGAAGATTTTGTGTACAAGCACTTGATTGGAAAGCGGGACTAATTCCATGATGTAGGCTGGACTTGATGCAGGCTATCGGACTGCATAGCATAAACTCCACCCATAAGCCCACCGCCGCAGATATTAAATTTTATGCAGGACCAACTCTGCCAACTCAAATAAACCCGCTTTTTTCGGTAGTGCTCCAGAAATGCGTCAATAGTTGTCTCTTTGCTCGTAACTGAAGCCAGGAGGAAAATCAAATACATTTCAAGGAGTTTCATATTTATGAATTCATATACGCTGACACTACCCTTGCCTCGATCCCTACCTAGATCTACTCTAAAAGGGGTGAGCCCCGGCCAACCCAATCCCAGACATTCTCGCTTACCCCACAGCTTGCCCCACTTTGGTAACCAAATGACGAGGTTGGAGATTGATAAAGACAAGTTTGTCGATACAAATGGCCGGGAGGTGTACTTGAGAGGAATTAATTTTGCAGCAGAAGCCAAATTTCCCACTACGGAGGGGGATAGTTTTGTCGGGTCCCCGTGCCCTCTCAACGAGGCCGACTCGCATTTCTTACGACTTAAAAGGCTCGGATTCAATACTTTACGCTATATTTATACCTGGGAAGCACTCGAACACGAGGGCCCCGACATTTACGACGAGGCTTATATCGACTATGTGATTGAGATGTTGAAACTGGCACACAAGCATGGGTTCAGGGTATTCATGGACCCCCATCAAGATGCATGGAGCAGATTTAGTGGTGGCTCGGGCGCACCGCTGTGGACGCTGTTGGCAGCCGGGTTCAACCCGGACCAGTTTGAGGATACCCATGCCGCGATGGCATACCACAAGGACGCTCGCAACCCGGTCAAAATGTTATGGTGCAGCAACTACGCACGACTTGTATCACAAACCATGTTTACTTTGTTTTTCGCCGGAGAACGGTTTGCCCCAAAATGTAAAATCAATGGCGTCAATATCGGTACCTACCTGAAAAACCAGTACTTTAAAGCTATCAAACATTTTATGCTACGTGTACAAGAGTCGGGTGTCGAGGTTTTGGGCTGGGAATCCATCAACGAGCCGGGACATGGCTACATTGGTATGCATGACTTGGCCGAACTTAGCGAGGCACCAACGTGCGTAAAGCTCAGCACTGCCCCCACTCCATTCCAAGGTATGCTCTTGGGAGCTGGGTACGCACAATACGTTGACTACTACCGCTTCACTTCTATGGGATACCGTAAAGACCCTCAGGTACTTGTATCACCCAAGGCACCAGTTTGGGCATCTCAAGACCTCCAAGACAAGCACGATGAGAAGTTCAGTTGGAAACGCAACTGGAATGGGTGTATCTGGGCTCATCATGGTATCTACGAGGGTACGCGCCTGCTGAAACCCGACCACTTTTACGAGATGTGTAGCGGTGAATTATTTGTACAGGACTATTTTACAGCTCACTTTCAAGAGTTCTATGAACTAGTGCGCTCAGTCTCCTCGGACTGGATTGTTTTCATGCAGAGCCCGGTCAATCTCGCTCCTCCCGAATATATGGAGAAATGGACCAGTGCCGACCGGGTCGTATTTACTCCTCACTACTATGATGGGTTGACACTAATGCTTAAACGGTGGATGTGGCTCAATGTGGATGCGGTGGGAGTATGCCGTAACTTGTACTCTACACCCGTTCGGGCTGTCAAATTGGGGCCTCGTGCTATCCGAAATGGATTTGGCCAGCAGTTGGCCTACATCAAGCAGGAAGGACGTGAAAGGGTAGGTCAAGTGCCATGCATAATTTCTGAAATTGGCATTCCATATGATATGGACAATAAGCGAGCCTATGCCAATGGCCTGTTCCATGACCAAATCCAGGCAATGGATGCCAATCATTATGGTCTTGAGCACTCGAAACTCTCTCATACTCTCTGGGTCTATGCATGTGCTAATACTAACCAATACGGTGACCTTTGGTGCGGTGAAGACTTGAGTATATGGTCACGAGACCAATGTAACCCTGAGCTCAAGGACGAAGACCCTGATAACTATGATAATGGAGTCAGAGCAGCTGCTGCGGTGATCCGGCCCGGACCCAGAGCCGTGAATGGCACGCTCATTGGATTCAATTTTGACATCTACCGGGCCGTTTTTGAGATTGAGCTAGATGGCGCACAGTCGCCGCAAGAAACTCAAATATATATCCCGAGCTATTATTTTGGAAAAGAGCCAAGCTCGCTTTATGTGTCTAGTGGCACGTATACCATCAAAGATCAGATCATGTACTGGAAGCATGAGCCAGGGCGTCAAACCATGCGCTTGAAGGGCGTACCACGATTCAGTGACACAATATATTACTACACTGATCATTTGATGAAAACCTTTCACATGGCGAAGCAAGGCCTGGGAGGGCTATTCAAAAGAAAGACTGTGGCGAGTGGGTGATTGGTATAGAGGATCTGTACTCAAAGTCCTTTTAGTCCCAGTGTTAAAAGCAACGCACGCTATCTATTTGTAAAACAATATGTAACCATTCACCAAGCATTTCAATGAGCTTTCAACCGAGAACACATTGTGAACAAGTTTGTGCAGTCCTTTGATATCTATCGTCAGACTATTCTAATCATCCACTTAAATTCAAAAGCATTAGCTCATTATAATACTAAAATAGTAAACTAATTTGGTCAGTTGGCCATGATAGCCACCAAGTCCCATAAAGTACCTTGATAGTACTTAACGACGAATCAATAAAAAGATTTGTTCCTGTTTGAGATTACCCAAATGTCTATGAGAGCCCTCCAAAGACAACAAAAGGCCTCCAAAGGATGCATAAAGTGCAATCTTATCACCGGCAGCTTCGGTAAATTTGTATACGGTTCCCTGCATAACGTACTGATAGTCGTCGGCCAGCGACTTCTCATCAGGTTTAGGAGGGCGCCAAGACCGTGAGGGAGCTTCACCATCAAGGCTAAGGGTATTTGCAATGGCAACAGTGATAGTCTCGCCAGGGCTTACAGGGCACAAATCAGTATTGACGTCCAGAGTAAGCGAAATATCATTAGAGGCAATACAAGCGGCCTGGATACGTGCAGTACGGTCATAACGGCCTTTATCTACCGTTTCAATACGAAACAACTCACTAAACAGGGTACTCATGAAAAGTTTATGTGGCGGTGTGGCAACAACTCACCAGGCACCCAAACCGAGGGGGTCTTGTGCGAGGTGTTGAGTTGACCACAAAATCTTCAGGAAGTGTGTAAACAAAACTACATTTAGATACAAGCGTGTTGTACACTAGGTGTGGTGATATTGGATTAGATTATTTTATAGAATAAAGATAGTATAAACACACAGGTCATTTTTTGATCGCGGCTTCTACATCACCCGGGTTCACCTGCGGGCCAAAAATAGATTTAGGACCCCGGGTAACGCTCTTACCATAGGTTCACGGGGCACAGTTACAGTGCATTCATGCAATCCCTGTAATTATGGGGTATGGGCTGGTATGATTGATTTGATTTAGATGTAGAAATTGTGGCTTTGAGATACAAGATAAGTGTCGATCCTAGTTTTAAGAAAACGTGCCTACTAAAGAAGGTTGTACGTATGTTTTCGCTGTGCATCCACTTTGATTTATATACAATAAGTTAGCGTTAATGCCGTACACAAGCACAATAGGATCCGCCACCGTTGGCCACCAACCGCCACCCCGTTCTGCACCCTTGTGAACGAACAATCTATTTATAACTCTCTTGCTTAAAAATGCACTGGGGGGCGTTTATATAACAAGTTACTTTATAACTAGAGGACTCAACTCTTAGCACAGATTCCTTGGCAATGGACGCGAGCCGGCACACCTACAAGGTCTACCATCAAGACTTTACTATCGATTCACAACTAACTCTGACCAGAGAGTTGGGTCGTGGAGCATACGGCATCGTTTGCAGTGCTAGCTGCCCCTCATCTCCGGGAGTGGCGATCAAAAAAATCACAAACATTTTCAGTAAAGAGATTTTGCGCCGTCGTGCTCTCCGGGAAATCAAAATGCTTATCCATTTTAGGGGTCACAAGAACATTACATGCCTCTATGACCTTGATATTGTTCGCCCAGACTTTAACGAGGTCTATCTCTATGAGGATCTTATGGAGTGCGATTTACACGTGATTATTCGCTCGGGGCAGCCACTCACTGATTATCATTATCAGAGTTTTGTATATCAAATTTTGTGTGGCCTCAAGTATATTCATAGTGCCAATGTACTTCACCGTGACCTTAAACCTGGTAATCTACTGGTCAACGCAGATTGTGAGCTTAAAATCTGTGATTTTGGTCTAGCCAGAGGGCCCAAATCTCATGACTATGACGTCTTGACCGAGTATGTCGCAACTCGTTGGTACAGAGCACCGGAAATCATGCTTTCTGCTTCATCCTACTCTAAAGCAATTGATATCTGGAGTGTGGGATGTATTCTTGCCGAATTGCTTAGTGGCAAGCCATTTTTCAAGGGTGAAAATCCATTTGATCAAATTAATCAAATCATCTCGGTTATGGGAACTCCAGCCCCCGACACACTAACAAGCGTTAGCCCAAAAATTCAAGAATACTTGAGTTCACTAAATTACCAAGCTCCTGTGCCTCTTGACTCAATTTTCCCGACCGCAAATCCCGAAGCCCTGAACCTTCTCGCCAAGTTACTCGAGTTCAACCCTGAACATCGTATCTCGGTTCTGGAGGCCCTTGAGCATCCTTACCTCAGAGTCTGGCATGATCCGGCCGATGAACCAGAGTGCCCCAGTGAGTTTGACTTTAGCTTTGAAGCAATCACCGATGCGGATGAAATGCGTAAAGAAATTCTCAACACTGTTCAGATGTTTAGATCCTTTGTGAGAGAACAGCCACAAACTACTTACATGAACCCCCGTGAACCTGCCCCTGAGTCAAATAGTCAATATTATGATTATGACCCTGAAGCCACTCCCACGGTACCTAGGGCATGGTAATTTGCGTGGATTTTCCCTGGAAAAGGAATTTGAGGCTCCTACTCCGATATCCTTATTTTTGATAGTCCTCTTCGGTTTCTACCTGAGGCTCCTCTCGCATTACCTTTTCTTTTGTTTTAAAAAACCCTAATAGTCTGGGTTGCCCAGCATAATCCCTCCATGGGGAAAAAGAGACAGTTGGACAGTTAAACGGTTTGGTCTATGCCGAAAGCCTGGACAAAATTGAGTCGAGCACAGCAGTTGTTGAGTGAATTTTCTTGGTTACACTTGTACCAGGGAGCGCTTTCTAACTCCTCAACAACGCCCAAACTGTCTCGATTCTGACTTGACCCAACAGTTCTCTTCCCGCACAGTAACCAGATGTTCACGCACCTGGCCAACGCATAATCATGTACACTTGCATTCGTTTAAGCCATCAATGGCATTCTAATAATAATAATTTGAGTAAACGTTGATGGTCTAGAAACCATTCAGAATTTAATAGCTGTTTGCTCCTTTGATTGCTAGATACAAAAGCCTGCAATCCCAATCGCATAGGGGACCCACATTAGTGATGTCATGTTGGAGTCAAAGGCTCTAGATTAACTACTAAACGCTTATTCAAAAAACGCGATGGGATTGTTGAGCTTAATTCAATGTCATCTTCTCGGCTTTAGCCCTCTATCATTCCAATATTTCTCTTGTCAGGGCAAACTTGTTTTGTTACGTGATGTTTGGGGACAAAAAGTTCGCGCTCAAAAGCGATTCTCCCGATCTTCAACACGTTATTGAATCAAACGGTGGTACTCTAGTCGATTGGAAGGACCGGTTTCAACGTGAGGTCACCCCACTTCTCATTGTTGTCACCGATACAGTCGATTTTGAGAATTATGATCAATTGAGCACAATGATGGTGCCAATTGTGAGCCCGGAATGGGTTCACGATAGTATCTCAAGCGAAAAGCCACTACCTACAAAACCCTATAGCCCGGACCCGCGTCATTTCCTCAAGGAGGTGGTCATTTGTCCCGTAGGCCTCTCGCCCGGAGATGCTGAAGGATTCAAGGCCGGGGCTAAAGCTGCTGGCGGTGATTTTAATGAATTATTGACTACTGCCACAACACATGTCATTTGTACTGATATAAAGAGCGATCTCGTCCAAACAGTCCGGGAGAGTGAGTACTGCGATGGGGTCATGATAGTGACGCCTGAATGGTTCGATGATTGTATGAAATTGGGTCGCAAAGTTGACGAGGGACCATATTTATTGACTGACGATACTCGCAAAGAAAGTGAAGACGCGCCTAGCCTTCTTGGAACTTATTATGAAGAGACTGACACTACAGTGCCACAAAAGGCTATTGAACGGAGTGTTAGCCATGCTTTGGGGTCTACAGTATTTGCTGATCGGCTGTTTTACCTTGGTAATGACCTTGAAATCAGTTTGCAGATGAAAAAGCATATTATTTATTTGATTGAAGCCAACGGCGGTGAAATCACCTCAGATCTCAAGCAGGCAAACACATACCTCGGTAGGTATCGCGAAGGCGACGACTATATTTACGCGAGCAAAAAACGTTATGCAGTAGGCAACCTCCTTTGGCTTTACTGGATGGCCATCAAGCAGCGGTGGGACTTGCCAACCAAACACCTAATGCATTACCCAGAAGTTAAAGGTGGGCTTCCTGATATGAAAGGTAAAAGCATTAGTATTACCAATTATACTGGTGAAGCACGAAACTATCTTCGCCAACTCATCGTCTCAATGGGAGGCACATACTCGGGTGCAATGTGTGCAAACACAAACACTCACCTAATTGCTGCATATGGTAATGGCCCCAAGTATGATGCCGCCAAAAAGTGGGGGATCAAAATCGTAAACCACCTCTGGCTTGAGGATTCGTACTCCAAATGGATGGTTCAGGATGAAAACGTACCCCGATACCAATACCTACCCAAGAATCTCGACTTGACTACTTTGATTGGATCTACACCACTCTCAACTGGTGTTTTGCGAAAATTCTATACAAACGCGCAAACTCCTCTAGTTGAGCGTCATCTACCTACCCGTGCAGCACGCGATAAGGCCCAGCGAGGTGTTCATAAATCAGTCTTGAAAGAGAACTTGTTCCGCAAACAGTTGCGGGAAGGTGATGGGGGTGGTGACCAACAAGTGAATGGAATTGAGTCCACAGAGTCCAAACCTAAAACCCGTGAAGCTGAAGAGACGAATGGATCAAGCGACTTACCTATATCTGAAACCTCGACTAAACCCAACACTCAGTCCAAAACGACCTCAACTTCTGGAGATTCCACCCTCCAAACCAAAAATATACCTTCTGGTAGTGCCCCCTCTGAAACCATCAACTCCAAACCCCAAAATGGTCCTGAGAGCGCTAAAGGCACCACACAGTCACGTCCAAATAGTGCACCTAATCCATCAAAACGCCAGAAATTGGAACCAATACGGGTTCTGATTACAAGTGTCGATAATATTCGCAACAAGCAAAAGCTTCCCAAACTTGGCATTAAAATCATTGAAACGGGCAAAGCTGATATTTTAGTTGCGCCAAAGTTCTTGAAAACCCAAAAGTTCCTGTGCAGTCTCGCAACTGTTGATAATATCGTAACCCCAAAGTGGTTGGAGGCCTGTATCAAGGAGAATAAAGTAGTGGACCAGCAAGAATATCAACTGGAAAATATCGGGGAGTTGCTAGAAAAAAGCAAGAAATTACGAGACCAAAACATCAAGCTATTTTCCGGCAAGAAGTTTCTGATCTCGGCTGATGTACGAGGAGGTCCTCGTATCGTAGAAGAGATTGTAAAGGCTCATGGCGGTAAAGTAGTCAGGCGCGATGGTGACCAAGTGCTCTATATAAGGGGCGATAATGAAGAGAGTGATAGTGATCTTACCTTGGAGGTTTTGATCAAGGCTATTTTGAATATGGAAGTACTCAAGATAAATGAGGAGTAATCATGGAGATCGAGTTGCCTGTGGCAGTCCCATTGCCTGCTGATCAGCTTTTGCGAATATGTATGCTCTTATCGATAAAACTTATAGCTCACAAGATCTCTCACCAGGTCGAATAGGCTTTGCATAATACTCTAGTGCTATTAGATTGTATGTACTTGAAATTTGGGACGCGACTCGGGTGTTCCGAACTGCCCTCATCTCTGGAAATGCTTGTGGCTGAAAAATCACTCAATGGCTCTGCTCGTTCGATCCTCTCGTTCCCACAATCTCTTTAAACAACTTGGAACAGGGAACCTTGGCTCCTAGCCTAGCACACAGCAAGAAAACGCCGCTAAGCTTGCGATGAAGCCCATAAGTCTCCTCTGGGGGAGGTGTTAAGCGCTCACGCAGCATGAGTGAGATGTTACCTCTAACGCGCTCCGTAACGGTTTGATCATGAAAATCATAGAGCCCCGGTGTTTTGAATGGTTCAGCGAGCACTAAAATGGAGTCTATATGAGCTTCCTTCATTGCTTGCGATTCGAACCCAGTAAAATACCCCAATCGCAGTGAATAATCCGCAATGGCCTCGCGATCGCCAGCCACCGCTGCTTTGAGGATTCCAGTGTAGTTTTCAATAAATTCGTCACCGTATTGCCTCGAGGCACCAAAATCAAGGAGCCCCAATTGTTCGGTTGCTGGATTATATAGGAAATTGGCCCAATTGGGATCAGTCTGCATGAACTTGAACTCAGCAATCTCCTGGAGACAGAGGCGCATTATGCTTGCTGCAACACGATCCCGTTGGCTCTGGTCAAGCTCCTCAATCTTATTGAGCTCCTGGCCTTCCAGAAACTCCATAGTTAGCACAGTTTTTGAGCTAGCTTCTTCAAACACTTTGGGGACCTTGAACTCTGCATCATCTGCCAATAGCTCGGCAAACCTCTCGGCATTTCTGAACTCTCGAACATAATCACACTCCCATGCAAGCTCCTCACGAGCATTATCAATTGTCTTATCGAGGAACATACCTTCGGGCAGTATGCTAGATCCCAGTAGCAATAGTGAAATGGTCTTGAGATCTGAATCAATGGAGTTAGCTACGCCCGGGTATTGAACTTTGACTGCTACTTTTGTGCCATCTTGCAGCGTGGCCTGGTGTACTTGGCCGATTGAAGCAGCAGCAATGGGTTTCTCATCGAAATCCTTAAAGAGTGACCGCCATTGAGCCCCGAGCCCTTTTACCAAGACCTGTTCAAGCTGCTTTTTGGGCATATAGTTGGCACGGCTCTGGAGTTTAGCCAATACCTGTTGGATTTCTTTGGGGACCACCTTTTCATCCTGAAACGAAATGAGCTGCCCAATTTTGAGCGCGGCCCCACGCATACGACTCAGTTTACGCACCAAGCGCTCAAGATTTTGCGGGCCCAAGAAAACAGAGGATTTATTGGACTGATCACCGGAAGCCATACGGCGTACACCTTCACCAAGAGCACCAAACCCTAGCGAAGTGACTAGCGATCCATAGTGGTAGATCCGCTCGAATTGAGAGCTGGGTACCCGCGAGGATTCAAGATCCTTTTTAGAATAATAGCGAGTTAGAGATGGCGTACTCAGATGGACTAATGACCGTTTTGAACTCTGAGATATTTGGGTCCTTAACATGAGGGTTGGCCAAAGATCTGGGACGACCATAGCTCACATGCACCTCAGCTTCTCGGTTGGAACCTACACGTGACTTGCACTCTTGAAATTTTATATTTCACTGAATAATAATTTTGAATAACCTACATAGATATTGGCCCCTCGCTTTTTCGCAACAGAAAAATAAACTAATAGAAATGCCTCTATCTTCTGTTGAACTAGAAACCATTGAGAATGGTCCTGAATCATTAATTCACGGATCAGAGCTCAGCAAAAATTACTTTGAGATCCTGGAAAAACGCCGTCAGTTGCCCGTTTTCTCCAAGCGACAGGAGTTTCTGGACATTTATCACAACAATCAGATTATGGTGTTTGTTGGTGAAACCGGTAGTGGTAAAACCACTCAAATTCCTCAGTTTGTTGTATACGATGAGCTTTCCAATTTACTCGAAAACAACCAGCAAATCGCTTGTACCCAGCCGCGTCGTGTAGCAGCAATGTCAGTAGCGGCCCGTGTTTCTGAAGAGATGGACGTTGATCTAGGTCAACAGGTTGGTTATACTATTCGTTTTGAGGACAATACAAGCGGAAGCACTGTGTTGAAGTACATGACTGATGGTATGCTACTCCGGGAGGCAATGATTGATCCTGAACTCAAAAAGTATTCTTGCATTATTCTCGATGAAGCCCATGAGCGTACCCTTGCCACCGATATCTTGATGGGGCTGCTTAAGATCTTGACCAAAAAACGACCAGACCTCAAGTTGATCATCATGAGTGCCACACTTGATGCTGAGAAATTTCAAAAGTATTTCCATGAAGCACCTCTTTTAGCAGTACCTGGCCGTACCCATCCAGTCGAATTGTGGTATACCAGTGACTACCAGGAAGACTACTTGGTTAGTGCTGTGCGTACTGCTCTTCAAATTCATCAAACAGAGCCTGAAGGAGACATTTTACTCTTCATGACCGGTGAGGATGAAATTGAAGATGCTTGTCGCAAGATTAAACTTGAGACTGATCAGATGATCCGTGATGGTACCTCTGGCCCCATTGATATTTATCCACTTTATGGATCATTGCCGCCACACATGCAGCAACGGATTTTCCGCCCAGCACCTGAACCCTTCCCAGCAACCCCAAAACTGCCCGGTCGTAAGATTGTCATTTCCACCAATATTGCCGAAACTTCGTTGACCATTGACGGTATTGTTTATGTTATTGATCCTGGTTTCAGTAAACAAAAGGTCTACAACCCACGTATCCGTGTTGAATCCTTGCTCGTATCCCCTATCTCCAAGGCAAGTGCTCAGCAGCGTGCTGGTCGTGCTGGTCGTACGCGTCCTGGTAAATGCTTTAGACTCTACACCCAAAAGGCTTATAAAGAGACACTTGAAGAGCAAAGCTACCCCGAAATTTTGCGCTGTAATCTCAGCAACACGATTCTAGAGCTCAAGAAGCTGGGTGTCGACGATTTGGTGCATTTTGACTTTATTGACCCTCCCGCCCCCGAAACTATGATGCGAGCACTAGAGGAGCTCAATTATCTGGGCTGTCTTGACGATGAAGGTCACCTTACTGATTTGGGCCGACTCTGCTCGGAATTCCCTCTTGATCCTACATTGGCCGTAACTCTAATTTCCAGTGCAGACCTCAAGTGTTCAGAGCAAGTTTTGTCAATCGTAGCGATGCTCAGCGTACCCAGTGTATTTATCCGGCCTAACAACGCCCGCAAAGAAGCCGATGATATGAAGATGAGTTTTGCCCATGAAAGCGGTGATCATATCACTTTGCTTAAAGTTTACGATGATTTCGAAGCAGTGAATAACGATTCAAATGAAAACACACAGCGCTGGTGTAAGGACTCGTTCCTCAACTACCGCAGTTTGCAGAGTGCCAAGTCGGTGCGGCGTCAGTTAGCCAACATGATGCAACGCCGCGGACTGAGCATCAGAAGCACCGACTACGAGCATAAAAAGTTCGAGGAGCGCATTAAAAAGTCACTCATTGCTGGATTTTTCATGCAAAGCGCCAAGAAGGTCCGCAAGGGGTACGTCACGGTCAGAGATAACCAGGAAGTCTTGTTACACCCCAGTACCGTCATTCAGCGTGATCAAGCAGACTTTGTGATTTATAATGAATTTGTCCTGACCACAAATAATTACATCCGTACTGTGACCAGTGTCAAGCCTGAATGGTTGCTCGAACAGGCCGCAGGGTACTTTAGCCCAGAGAACTTTGCCAAGGGTAATCCCGATGTCAGAATGGCACTGGAAAGTGCGAGCAAGAAGCTGAGAAAAAAGTGAGTTAGAGGGTGCGAGGTGACGCACTGAGACGGTGCTATGGGTACCCATAGAGTATTGGAGTCAACGTGATGATCTCCCGACTCGACTCCGCCTCTATTCATATACAGCTTTTACCTATTTAATCTAGTTGATCATAAATCATCCTCGCTAGTAAGATTTGGTCCATTGAACGTAGAGCCTGTGGGGTTACCGAGGCAGTGTTCAAGGCTTGTCAAAGGTCTCCAGACCTAAGGCTTGCATTTTCTCATGTAGCCATCTAATCCATTTATATCTATATTCAAACCACTCTGCAACTCGCCCCACTTATTCAGTGTTGCCTTGTTGCCCGGAAACCGTTCCTGTTGACATGCAGGACCGGTCTGGAAGGTTAATCCGTGGAGCTTTGTAAACATACTGCTCAACCACGCACCTTGGTACTCGACGCGAAAGGTTGTGAAAAATGGTGAAAAATTACAACAAGTAGATATCTTGTGCCCTAATTTGATGAAATATTAATAGGAAATACCCGCCATGTACTCTGCTAGTTTCAACAGCAAAGCGTCCAATTGGGGGCCGACGTGCATCGAGATCAATGTGACTCACATATACCATGCAGAGACGCATCAATGCGAGATCCTGGAAGGACTAGTACACCATAAATAGTCAATTTCAAGTAGCTTTATTAGCGTTTGGATGGAAAACAGAGTTTACAACGCCCGCCCTAGGGGTTTGAGGGTATTAGCCACGGGGCCCAAAATTGAGACGAGCATAGGCCACATTCCATTGGCTGGAAAATATAAAATCGACCGTAACTTAATCTTTATTTTCCCAATCTCTCCTCCATTAAACCCTCATATTAAAGCAACATTACAGATCATGCATCAAGCCAGGGCTTACTCAGCCGGCGTATATTACTTGCTGGCGACCCCTCCTCCCATCTCAACATCATGTCTGCTGAACCTACTGGTGACATTGGTTTGATTGGCCTCGCCGTCATGGGCCAAAACCTTATTCTCAACATTGCCGACCACGGCTACGATGTTGTTGCCTATAACCGTACCACCTCCAAGGTTGACCACTTCCTTGACAATGAGGCCAAGGGTTACAAGAACATTCAGGGTGCCCACTCCATCAAGGAGCTCGCTGATAAACTCAAGAAGCCCCGCCGTGTCATTTTGCTTGTCAAGGCTGGTGATGCCGTTGATAACTTTATCAATCAGTTGCTTGAGCACTTTGAGCCTGGTGACATCATTATCGATGGTGGTAACTCCAACTTCAACGACTCCAACCGCCGTTACGATGAGCTCAAGGCTAAGGGATTCCTCTTTGTCGGTGCCGGTGTCTCTGGTGGTGAGGAGGGTGCCCGTTATGGCCCTAGCTTGATGCCCGGTGGTGATGAGCGCGCTTGGCCCCACATCAAGAAGATCTTCCAGGATGTTGCCGCCAAGGCCGATGGTGAGCCTTGCTGCGACTGGGTTGGTCCTGCTGGAAGCGGTCACTTTGTCAAAATGGTCCACAACGGTATCGAGTACGGTGACATGCAGCTTATTTGCGAGGCCTACTCTCTCCTTAAGCAAAACTTGGGACTCGAAGAGCCTGAGATCAGCGAGATCTTTGGCAAGTGGAACAAGGGTGTTCTTGACAGTTTCCTTATCGAGATCACTCGCGATGTTCTCGCTTACAAGGATGAGGATGGAAAGCCCGTCGTCCCCAAGATCCTCGACCAGGCTGGTCAAAAGGGTACCGGTAAGTGGACTGCCATCACTGCCCTCGACTTGGGCATGCCCCTTACTTTGATTGGCGAGTCTGTCTTTGCTCGTTGTCTTTCTGCCATCAAGGATGAGCGTGTTCGCGCTTCCAAGCTTTTGGACGGTCCTAAGGTCGCTGCCTTCTCTGGCAACAAGCAAGAGTTTATCGACAACTTGGAGCAGGCCCTTTATGCCTCTAAGATTATCTCTTATGCTCAGGGATTCCAGCTTATCCGCGCTGCTGGTGAAGACTACGGTTGGAAGCTCAACAACGCCGGTATCGCTCTTATGTGGCGCGGTGGATGCATTATCCGCTCTGTCTTCTTGGCTGATATCACCGCTGCTTACCGCAAAGACCCCCAGCTCGAGAACTTGTTGTTCTACCCCTTCTTCAAGGATGCCATCCACAAGGCTCAGCCCGGCTGGCGTAAGGTCGTTGGAGCTTCTGTTGAGCACGGTATTCCTACCCCCTGCCTCAACACCGCTCTCAGCTTCTATGATGGTCTCCGCTCTGCCGTTTTGCCCGCCAACTTGTTGCAGGCTCAGCGTGACTACTTTGGTGCCCACACTTTCCGTGTCTTGCCTGAGGCCGCTTCTGCCAAGCTCCCCGCCGGTAAGGACGTTCACTTGAACTGGACTGGCCGTGGTGGTGATGTTTCTTCCTCTACTTATAACGCTTAGTTTAGATTAGTTATGTTTGATGATTGAAGTCCAACCATGAGCGAGTGCAGTCTGTGAGTGGTGCTTGTCATGAGGCCATAGAGCATTCTATTGCAATCTGAATAGTTTTAAACCGAGCAATTGAAAGAAATGCCACCAGATAACTCTGTTATGCACTGTGATTGTGCACCACAGGTTGCGGACCGGCTCAATCAACCCAATGCCCAAACCACTCTCAAATAAATAAATTAATGTTACATACCTTCTACTTGGGTAGCGTCTCAAAAATATCACCCAGAACTACGTCCTCCGTTTGACTTTGGTGATTTTTCGCCGAAATCAGGTGTAGCGGGAGTACTGTGGGTGCTCTTGATAGGACTATCCAACCCATCGGCAGTGCTCGCAAGACTGGCGGAACTGCTCCTTGTTGGAGAGTTGTGAGCACTACGAATAGGCAAAACACCCGATAGTTTGAGACCATGACGCATCTCTAGCCGGGGTCCCTGACTCTTTGCAGTATCAGGGCTCAGGGTCAATGGGATCAAGTGAGTACCATTGGTGGTTTCAAAAGCAGAGCTAGAGCTGCTTGTTCTTGGTCGATTACCTCCCGTCACTTCAAGTCGTGACCCAGGCCGAGGAGATGATTGCATTTGTGGAGTATGCGGAGTACTTGGTGGGCCATCAAATACCTCATCGTAGTCGCGTAACAAAGCAGTCAAAAGCTTTGCTGGGTGGCTATCATCCATTGTTAATGCTGAAACAGCACGAGGCCGGAAAAGATAGTGTGCCAACCTACTCCCTAGCAAATCATAATCGCTATACCTGGCCCTTAAAAACTGCAACAGGAGCTGGAGGGTTTCTAAATGAGCTGGATCCAGCGTGGCAACCACTTGCTTGGGTTCAGCTGTTTTGGCCAAATCATAAACAGTAAACGGCACCAAGCTCTCTGGCAACTCTAAATAGTACTGGAGCAGGGTTGCCACGATTGTGGTGGGGGAAAAAAACCGAAAGATCGTTTCATTGAATTTGCGGCCGGTGTTGACTTGAGAGCGTAGTTTATAGGCATCGTCAAGTTGGTATTGGGTAGTCCATGCTTCAATGGGCAACTCCTCATGCTGGAGCTGATTTAGCAAGGTTGGAGTGAAGAATTGTGTTTTCTCAAGTTCAACTCCAAAGGTTTGACAAATCGCTCCTCTGGGGCTACGATAAACTGCAACGTTTGGAACAAAAGGCCCTGAACGGTACTTTTTGGTGAATTGTGAGAGTTCAGTAGTGGGGGAGTTGCGTTCACTATCAGATTGATTGTTGGAGGTTTTAGATGGTCCAGATGATACGCCATTTGATGCTTTTTTGTTGGAGGTATCACCACCCACTAAACCTTTATATACCCTCAGGGAGCTGTCCATTACCGTTAACCGTTCAAGTTCGCATTTTTCCATGAAATTGTAAACATTAAAGATATCCTGTTCGAGATTGCACCGGTACATATCCAATTCCAGAATCGATTGTAAATATTCTTGAGTATCAACAGCCAATCCAGGACTGGCGCTTCGTTCTTGACTGGGGGGTGGTGATAAAAGAATAGGAGTGGCAGTCTTTTTGGTGACGGCGTCCTGCTCTTGTTGAGTCTTTGGGGTCTCACTGCGCCCAGACCTAACAGTGGCAAGCATCTCCAACAATCCTGGCTGCCATTGGTAATAGCTTTGAGCAGAGTTTTGAAATTTGTTGGAAAGCTGAGCCACTGGTTTTAACAGCCCATTATCTACCAGACTTTGCCCGAACTTATCGCTGTATGCAATCGAGTCGTTTTTGAGGTGCCTACGCGAGGCACTGGCAATTGCTGTACCGGTCGAGACGTTCTCATATGTACCAATAAGCGGCACCTTATAGTCTATCATGACAATATCCTTGGTAATACGGTAAAGCAGTGCTACTGCATCCTGACCTTGGTACTTGATACCCGCTAGCGTGATTTGCCCGTCCACCAATGGTTTGAGGTTGGGCTGTGAAGTACGAAAAAGCTGTAGAGCTGAGATCGCGCTATCAAGGGGTGCAGAAGTAGGAGCACTGGTGGTATTGCTGGTGGCATTACTACTGGCGCTGGCGGTGGTACTGCTCAACCGCATCGACCTTTGCCTGAGCTTGTTGTATGAATTGAACTGAGTTTTGAGAAACTGCTGGGCGTTTTTCAAGTTCTTTTGGTACAATTTCAAAGTATTTGCAAGTGGCTCGTAGCAAAGTTTATCAATGTCATCTGAAAGTGAAAGGTGCAATGAAGACTGCTGCATTGTTTGGTGCACAACCGAAGCAAACTGCTCGAGCGATGGCTTGACTTGTTGAGGGATCGAAGTTTGACGCGAATATGATAGTAACGATGAGTATTC